>JARJDZ010005568.1:0-11286 GCA_030264555.1 Aleochara sp. GC000083 | reverse complement strand
TATCATTTAAATCTGGTATAACTAAAATCGTAGACATAACATAACAAGTTCATTAAATCCAAATAATTACAACTAACGACTTGAAGCAGTCTGCTAACTATGATGAAGAAAATTTAAAAACTGCTTGGGCAAACTTTCGGCTAATGTACTTATCACTGGGCGGCCTCTTGTCGGAGATAAAGCCGAACACGTCCGTACGGCCCCAACTCTTTATGATGTAGCGCATAATCAAAATGTTTATGATCCGAAACCATGCTGGAAAGTTTTTATCGCGCATTTGGCGGCCGTGTCGACATTCATCCTGCTGGTCTCAAACTGCCGCCTCCGATGCGGCCGGCTTGTTATCCTGCCGCTAACTGCACTTTGTGTGTAAGCGGCGGCGACGGCAGCGCCTCGGACGACGTGTGTGTAGTACATAAAAGACTTAAATTTATTAAAGTGTGGAATATATGACGCACTTAAATCTCGGTTAATGCAGCCAAGTAGGACGCTTTAGCGGACGTTTAACGCGAAATTGTTCCTTCGGATTAGATAAAGGTCGGCAGGACGACGACGACGACGAGGATGATGGCGAGGATGTACGCAAGGACGACATCGAGGCCATCGACAAAGACGTTCGTTGATGTTCACTTAGGCCGAACGAGCGAAGAATTTAGGCCGGAGCTGTTCCCCTTTTTGGTCCTTCGAGAGAATATAGGTTTTTAAATTAAAAATTTTCGGGGGTTTAAATGAAACATCGGAGGACTAAATTTTAACTACATCTACAACTCCAAAAATTAGTATTAGTGAACTGAAACAAAGGTTTCATAAAAATAATTAGGTTGATCTTTCATTTTTGAATTTTAACTGTAGCTTAAAAAGTGTAAAAAAAGTACCACAGATTTGAAACACAACTTATTATTAAGAGCATTGGTTTTTCGGTTGAAACTAGGATAACTTGATATCCTTAAACAATCAACCAACATTAAAAATCTGTTACAAGGAAGACAATTTTGCGATTTGACACAAAATTTTGAAATTTGTAAATTCCTGCCAGGATATTTTTGCATATTTCTTAGAATATACTGCTCAAATTCAGTTTTAGTTGATGACCTACATTATTAATCCTAGGACTGAGCTTTCTAAAAATTTTTAGGATCACTGTGCCTCTTTCAATTGAAATTAGTGCATTTTGCATATTTTTGAATAGCATGTTAAATCAACATCCACGATTTTCAAAATTAGATAAATTGCGATTTGAAAAATTACAATTTTTCTGTTCGATAAAAATTCTGACGATTCAAAAATGTATCTCGAAAATGATATTTTACCTTGAAGGAAATCGTTAACCTCTAGTTATCTTTCAACTTTTTGTAAAATGAGCCTTATGTTATTAGAGAGAAATATTTGATTTTGGTTTCATGACATTAATTCGTTCTGGAATCACTGTCATTAAGTGATTGCGGTTGGTTTTGTGTGTGGATTGATCACAATATTCGACAAACAACAAACTTGATGGCCGCTTAGCAAACAACTTATAGTATCGATTAGTCATAAATCAAATTCTTCAATGGGCGAATCGACATCGTTGGACATTATCGTGCCCTGCTCGATTTTCATGTGGTATTCAAGAGGCATCCACTTCTTGTACAAAACCGAAACGAGAACCTATCGACAGCTCAAATACTAATTAAATAATGAGCTCATTTTCACTTGTTCCCTCAGATTTTCCCCGTCTTGAAAATATTTACCACAACCCAAATCATGACGTATTTGTTTGGGGGAAATTAATTAACAAATAATTAATGCATTAATTAAAAATATAAGAAAATTAATTAATATTCGGTTATTTTATTTTTGCATGGGCAAAAACCGAGCAGCTATTCAAGGAACGCATCTTCATTATTTAAGTTTATAATTTGCGAATTTGCTGAATCACGAGCCGTTAAGTACGCTTGCTCCTCGTCCTTCTTCTTCTTCTTCGTATTTGGTTTTTCAACATTCCTCACTGCTTTCTGGGGCTCTTTGCTCGTTTGCTTGTTGCGGCCGCCTTCTTTTCTTGTGTACGCGTCACTGAATCGTATTGTATTGTAAATCTATTCATTCGGCTAATGCGAATCCCTCGTCGGCAAAAGGTCGCTCGAAAAATGCGCCGCCTCCATTGCCGCCGTCGTGGGAGCACTCACCATTAGCCATCATCCGCGAGCCCCATGAAAGGAACATCCGACTCATTCTCCTGTTTATTCTACGTACGAAGAACGTATGCAAACATTACTCCGCTTCGGGGGGAAAATATTGGAAAATCATGATGAAAAATGTACATACGCGACCGCTCTAGAATTTAATTTCGAAATTAAAATTTTTCCCCGAAAATGAACATGTAATTTGTACCGAAACGGATGCATTGGACCCGACTGGGGAAATATTTGCAATATTTTTGATTAATATTTTTTCCGAATGGTTGAATCTTGTTTGAAATTCGATAGGGAATCATCTCGGACTTTCTTGATGTAGATCCATAAATATGGGGGTTTGGGTGAAGTGCGCATACACTTATGATGTGCAAGCATTTCGAAGCGTGCAAACGGTGCACAATGGGGAGCAAAGAGCAAAAAGTTGCATTGATAGATTGTCGAACGATTGAGGGTTGGGTGGACTCACCTCTCCTGGGAAGGAGTATCCTTGGATGTGGTGCTCGGAGCCCTGTCGATTCTCGATGCCGTAATGTATATAAATCTCCTCGAATTGATAACGATACGCCAACGGCCCGCCGGAGATGTTCACATGCTGCTTCGTATCCTTATCCACTCGGAAGACGAGCGATTGTCCAGTATTGTGCAGCGTGCCGCTCACCTAAAAATGAGAAGGATACTTAATGTAATCATATCTCTTATAGCTAGATACCAGCATCAGGATAAAACTATTTTCAGAATGCAACATTGTTTGCATATAATCATTTCTAAGATCCTGTTCAGGATAACATTGAGACTTATAATATGCAGGATAATTGCTACGACTATTTCTAACCTTATTTTCATAGGTAGTCAAATGTTCTAAATGATCCAAATTAAAGATAATGAATAAAGCTGATACCTAGTATTTTTCTGTAAATCAAAAAATTGAGGTAAAATGTTGAATTCAATTTGTAAAATTTGGTGGAGCAGCTGGTCAAAGGTGTTAAACACTTAAATAAAAGAAGTTTATTAACTGTACTAACTGTTCATTAGTATCAATGGTAACTTTAATTGATACCTATGACAATATAAGCCAAAAATTCAATCTATATAATTTGGTGGAGGCGCCGGCCAAAGGTGTTAATCACTTAATACTTAATTCTACTAACTGTTCATTAGTAACTCTGGTAACTTTGATTCCTATAAAAATTATAAGCCAAAAATTCAATGTATAAAATTTGGCGGAGGCGCCGGTCAAAGGTGTTAAACACTTAAATAAGGAAGTTTATTACCTATTCTAACTATTCATTAGTAACTATGCTAACTTTGATTCCTATGACAATGATATGGCAAAAATTCAATCTATAAAATTTGGTGGAGGCGCCGGTCAAAGATGTTTAACACTTAAATAAGAAAGTTTATTACATATTCTAACTGTTTATTAGTAACCAAGGTAACTTTGATTCCTATGAAAATTATATGCCAAAAATTCAACGTATAAAATTTGACGGAGGCGCCGGTCAAAGTTGTTAAACACTTAAACAAGAAGTTTAAGAACTATACTAGGCCCACATTGGTGAGCATGGTAGCTCTGGCAACGCATTATGTAATAATTTTCCATCTATCTATCAATTTTATTACCGTTAAGAAGATAAGAATATAAAGCTAAACATTGATTGTGATCGAATTATGATAATTGCATTTCATCCTTGGGCAAATTGATAAATGAAACTTTTGCTTTGATTGGCAAAAATAATCAGCGAATTTATTTTATTATCTCGTACTCGTTCACGTCCATTCGCGAGTTTTCTCCATCGTTCACTCAATCCGTGTACAACGGGACGTTGCAAGTTGATTGAATGATGGATGACCCGACGGGATTGCCGGCGGTTGCCACCGCACGCCGGGGAGCTTCCCATTTCCTGAATCACAGCCGCCCCCAAACACACACACACACATACACCTATACCAAACCGAACCAGCCTAATAATAATTCTATAGAAGTAACGAGCAGCACCTTACATCCACACATACAACAATAACAATAATAATACAATATTATAGCGTCGTTGCCGCCACTGCTGCCGCCACCAAGCGGTCGCTAAACGCCGGCGAACGCAAAAGCTAACAATAAATCATCAGCGATTTAGCGACCTGCCCGCCGCCACCGCCGCCGCCGTTGCACCAATGTAAATAGATATTGAATTTCTTTATTCAATTTGACAATGCGAGCGCGAAGGAGGCAATAGCAATCGCTTTGATGCCGAGACGGTTAGCGGAGGCGGCGGTGGCGGTGGTTGGTTGCCGGTGGCGGTAGCGGCACGACCGGAACGAGGCAGGAAATACCGGCAAACGAGCGGAGGCGGCGGATACGTCCGCCTGCTGGCTGTGCGCTGTACTTACGCAGAAAGCTTTAGCGTTCGAAATAAACTAAAGCGTAGAGTAATACAAAATGTGTATATATTTACAAATGGGGGGCAGATGAACAGCGAGACGATGGCGGGGGCGGCGGATGAAATAAAATAGGATCGCGAGCAGGAGGAAATTTCTATCGGGGTTGAATGGCTAATGCATTTAGACGAACAAATAACAAACAGAAAGCTAGCCTCAAAAATGTTCTTTCAAGTAATTTGAGAATTTAGCTAAAGTAGAAAATAGTTCAAATTATAAAGGATTCTATCAAGAATAATATCATCAATCAGATAAATGTTGACAACTAAAATTTAAAATTTCAATAAATTGTATATCAGAATTGTTGTAAATTCATAAAATACAACTAATATACCAATAACTATTAAATCAGTTTTTGAGCCTAATTCAACTAAGACCTCAAATTCCTTTAGATTTGTTTATCAAATTCAATGACTATTGAAAATTTCGTGCGATCCAGATTTTAAACCAATTTCCATAATATCATGTTCTAAATTAACGGCTATTAATTGAATTTAAGGACTGAAAGCATACTTTGAATTTTTGTGTGTCATTTGACCGGCGCCTCCACCAAATTTTAGAAATCGAATTTTAGTTGCCATAGTTAATAATCTTACTAAAATTGCTATGTTTCTTATAGCTGCTTTAGTCATAAACCTTCCTTAATTCTCATAGTTAGCATCATAAACAAACTTACCGCAATACAAATGGAGAAAAAGAAAAACGAATCTATTCTAAATTTTCAGACATTTCAAGTGTAAATTTAATTAAAATAAAATTAATTTGACATTCTGGCAATGTAATAACACCTCTCTAGCCTTCATATCAACCCTTTTCCCTCTATTTGTCGACTCTTTCGCGGAAATGATGCACTGCGTTTATTTATTTTTAATTATCAACGCACACATACGGCTGGTAATTAAATCTCAATAGCGAGCAAGCAGCCCCCAACGAAAAGGCTTGCGTTACAAAATACACTCACTCTCTGCGTTTCTGGGCCGCACTTATTGCCGAGCAATATTGCACGCTCTACCATTTACCAGCTGTACCATGGCTTCTTTTTTGTGGCCTATGTTATCATACTTCGCTCATATTCGCTCCTGTACAAGATTGCAAATTTACCAGCAGTTTAACTGCGTATAATTGAGAGCAGGCAAGTGTATGTGCAAAAATAATAACATTAATACGGGTACGAGGCATCAGGTTAAATTATATCTCATCAAATGTTGAAGGAAATTTAACCCACGTTAAGGTAAACATTATTACTATTATGTCAATAAGTGCTGAAAATTATTTGATCATTTTTGAGTATATGTAATTTCAAATGTAATAAATCAAATTACAAGTAAATATGTTGAATGTAATAAATTATTTAAAAAATAGAATATTTAAAACCTTAGTTTTAGTTCCTGTTTTATTAAAGACAATGAAAGTTTTTTGTTATAAAATTTAAGTTATTACTCCTCAAATATTGATATTTCCTGCAATGTCTGAGGTTAGAAAATCCCGACCTATAAAGGACTAATTAGAAAATTTATAGATTTTTCTACTGCTCATAAATTTTAACATGATTTGTTGTTTGTTTATAATTTTTAAAGAGTAATTTTTAATAACTAAACTACCAAAATTCAAACTTTAAAATTTGGTAGAGGCGCCGGTCAAAGGTGTTAAACACTTGCCGAAAACAAGTTTGTTAACTCGGAATTATACTATCGCTAGAAATTACGTTTTAATTGATTCTAGAATAATTTAATGAAGCAAGTGATAAATTACCTTATGCTTGTCAAGGTGAATGTGACGTAAGAACGGATCGAAGAGGAGCTTATCCGGCTCGACGTTGATGGGCGACTGTCGTCTGCCTTTCGAACACATATTCCATTGAGGGTTCATTAGACCCCAATAGCCGGGACCTGCAATCAACAGAAATACAAATTAAAATACAGGGTCTATCTACAAACCCACATTCAACCCCAAAACTCGTTTCTACAAATCAGTCCCAAGATGCCATTAAATATGATAACATTTACCAACAAAAGTAGTGACAGATTTAGTAACATTTCGTAATTGAATGTAGTCATCTTTAAGGACCCTTTCTTGAGATTTTCCTCGGTTGGACTGAGAGTAATGCAGCGTTGCTTGCATGCAGATCGCAATATCTAATGCTGGCATTCAAGTACAATTACAGCAAGGATATGAATCCCCGTAGCAATTCGAGGACCATGTACTCGCCCTCGACATCGTATTCACAATGGTAATCGCAGCTAATAGATGTAGCTCTAACAATGTTCAATAGTCAAGGACACTTTAACGGTAACCAAATGAGGACATCGCAAGGAATACATTATATTACATGTAGGAATTCCAGGACAATTTTTAGACGACGTCGAGAATTAAATTTGTTATGCCATGGTGGATTGACTTAAGGAAGTTCTAAAAATAGAGATGGACATAATGAAAAGTGGGGAGCAATGGGACTTCAATTAAATGAAAAATATCGTGAAATGTCAGCACATTTGGGAATCGCTCACATTTCTTTAGTTTCTTTTAGATATACGTTTTTATGAAGTAGATTATTCACTTGACAATGATTAAAATGTCGTCGAATAAAAAATCAAGTTATTTCCTAATTGGGTTATTTTTATAAAAGAATAAAAAGTGATGAAAATTATCCTTAATAAGGATTCTAAAGATTTGATATTAAATCAGCTGATTTTTTATATCATAAATATTATATAAAAAAGATCGAGATCATGAATGCAACGAAAATGTAAATTTTTTGTTGAATTTGTTGGCATTTCTTCTATTAAAAAAATAACATTAAAATATTTCAAGTATTTTTTCGAAATTTTCAATATTTTCGGTATGCAATATGACAAAACAAAAATTCAATAGCGTCGTTGAAGGCAATACGCGAGACATATTTTAATATGCGCGGAATGCCGATATAAGGAAATTTTTCAAAACATATTGAAGAAATCCCAACAATGCGTGATGTGCGAAAGCACAGATTTTCCTTCAGCCTGCTGCGTGCCAGCAACGTGCGAAAGAGAAAATATTCGCTGCTGCGACATTTGAGCCGCATGCATATTCAAAAACACTTCGGATAATACAATTTTACAGTGCCAAACGCCATTTGGCTCGATTTGCACATAGCAGCAGGTAGCAAAGTTTGGAAAGTTTTTTTTTCGGGAAATTTCTTTCCTTCATACTTTTGCATTGGCAACCCACGAACGGGGAAACAAAGTTTTCCACGACGGTTCTGCTTTTTGTCATTGTATATTTTCCTGTGCGGGAAATATTGGCCGGAAAATGAAAGTTAGACAACTCCAGCTCTAACATTGTTAAACTTGCATTTTCCCATTTAGTCATTCGTCCACGTTGAAGAACGAATACCTTAACGTGACAATCGTCATTAATATTAATTTACTCGGAGGTTGCATTAAGTTGGAAACATCTCGAGAGAGCAAGTTATTGCATAACCCATTAATGATTATTCAGTTTCTGTAAATGAGCGCCTGAAGGGACGATTCGTCGAAATTCATTTATGGAAGTAATTTCGCACAAATAGCGTTCCAACAGTGGGATTCCTTTAATTCATTACGGTCTTGAGTATTATGTAACACACGCCTCGTCAATGCGTAATTATTTCTAATTAGAGAATGAAATCATGTATGGATTCGATTAAATTAATTTGCAATCCTGTAGGAAACGTGTGCAACTCGGATTTGCATCACAAGGATGTACAAGAAGTACGATGGCATAATTGAGGTATTGGGAAACTTGCCCAAGGTTTCACTTCAATGTTCTTAGTTTCTGATGCGGAGGTGTAGTTTATCGTATTGTTCGAACCTGAAGGGATTCTCCAGTCTTGGTAACAAACCCAGAGGTAACAATATTCATAGTGATATAAGGTGTAAATGTAATGAGGACGTGCATTATGAACATGTTCGACACTTACCTGAATATAATTAATTAATGCCTCGAGTGGAATTCATAGTGCAAATGGTTAACAAAAAGAAGTATAGGGAAATTGCTATATTGCCAATAATTATTTATAATATTTATAAAAAATTTGATTATTAAATTTTGATAATTGCTCCCTATTTAAAGATATTTATCTTACAAGTTTTCCAATGTCTGAAGTTATCGTAAGTTATCCTGACCTTTTAAGGATTCATTGAAAATTTTATTTGTTGTCTATTGCTCATAAACTAAAGTATTGCTTATTATTTCTTTAAGGTTTTATAAATCTGTTATTTTTAACATCTAAACTGTCAAAATTCAATATTTAAAATTTGGCGGAGGCGCCGGTCAAAGATGTTGAATAATTAAAAAATATGTTCAGTAACTTGAAACTTGTCCTCTTTTTAATAATTATCACTCGAAAACTCTTTAAATAAAAAAAATAATGATTTAGTTCCTATTTTGAAAACTGATTGTTTAGGTCCAATGAAATTTGAAAATCGGGATATTTTTCTTCTTGCAGAAAATTAATTGAATTCTGAACTTCTGGTAATGATAAAATTATTTTGTAAATGGTTCAAATTTGTATTTGTTATTTTACTACTACTAATTTTTATTCTGTATAGAATATATTTATGAATTAATTTCTTAACTTTTTTATTATCCTTCCAAGTGTTTCTTTCTTTTTTTGGTAATTCTATCTAGAAAATATTGTCTTTTTAATTAAAAGAATTATGAATTTAGTTTTTATCCTGGACTATTTGAAATACTATTCTAAATGCTTACCAAATTTGTTATAAAAAGATGTATAATTAGACAAAATCTATAAAATCTAGTATTTTTATCCAACAAAAACAGGGAATTTTCAACCTATTAAAATATGAGCCAAGTTTATATCCTGCATTTTAACAAACAGAATTTTCAACCTGCCTCATTATCTTTCAGGAGTTTTCCTTTTTATTCTCGTGCTCATTACTGATTTGTTGGATTGTTCTCAAACAACAACTAACGACGCTTGGTCGGGCGACTTCACTCCGAATTTCTTTTATCATCCTCTCGCAGTTTGATTGCCTCCACTTGTCGCACCTCGCTTTCATGTCCAACTACCTGCACCGAAGAAGTACGCAATCAAAGAGCAGCGGGACGTGCGAGTTATGGAAGAAGAGGAATATTTGCTTATTCAAACGGCGCGAGAGCGAGAGACGGAAGGGCGGCAATATTTGCGATTTCCGTCCGCATTGTCGAAGCTTGTTTTCAAACTCATTAATGGCGCTCGGGGAGTCGTTCCGGTTCATTCTTCGGCGCACCCGCCGAAACTTGCCGCCGCACACGTCGGAGGCGGCGGTTGACAAATGAGCGCGGATGGTGAAAAATGAAGTGGGAAGCGTCGACAAGTTGATAAAAGGCCTGTTTGACTCGCGAATGAAGATCAAGGGTGACTGCCTGTCGGGCACTAAGTAGGCACGCGCGCGTATTTGCGTGCGAAAATGCGAAAAAGTTGCACACCCGCACACCGAAACCATTCCCCGCTATTCCGCGACGAGATGCGGCGCGACAACAGACGAACCCGAAGGAAGAACTCCGAGGAGTGGCAATGTCAAAATCAACATGAATGTTGGCTTTGTCAACGAGAAGTTTTGCTTACTCGCTGATCCGACGAAAGAAGTGTCACCGAGTGGAAAAGTGACGAAAGTCACTCGCTGAACTGATGATGACAAGTCGTAAAATCATATATTTCACTTCCTTACTTCTTTGTCCATTTTTTTCCTTCCGCTTTTGTATTTGTAGCATCCGCATCTTAAAAAATCTCATTCAGAATCACTCCTCTTTTATGAACTGAAACTCCAGGTTTCAACAACATCTCCTTGGAATATTGCGTTATTCTCTCGGGCGCAAAACAAGAAATCTTGAAACACGATACAACTTTATTTAATTTCAACGCGCGCTGCTTCATAGAGCATACATGGCTCGTGAAGTGAGCACCCCGAAGTAAATTTAAGTGACAGTTGCGTTTTGGCTGCGGGGGCGGCGAACGTTCTGAATGCGCCGAGTGAAGTGGAACAAGAACAAGCGCGCGTTCGCTGAAGAGTTCGCCGAGTGGAAATTGGAACAATGCGTGTTTAAATTCAAACACGAAGTAAAATTACGTAATTAGATGCATGTAGATGCATGAAATACTTATCTTGTCGGCGCGAAAATGGGGAAAAGTCAGCCGAATGGATGCGAATTAAAGTGCACGAAACAATTTGTATGTCGCAAAAATGAATCTGTGGGTTTCGCTACACAAAAACCGATTTAAATTGGAAAACTAATTTGTGGGATACATGGAGGCTGCAAGTAATTTAAATAAATTAATTTAGTTTTAAGGCGTTGTCGGTGGCGATGGCTGAAAGTTTAAAATGAAGCGCTTGTATGGGTTACAAGCACGAATGTTTCACCGCGCGTGTTCCTGCGGGTTAAGTCTTCATTTATTTTTGCCCTCCAACTTGGATGTAAACCTAGTTGAAGAGTTTTGGAATATATGGATATGCGTATAAGCTGGCATCTCCCGGCATGAGATTGTCTATAATTCAACTAATCCGGCTGGAAGAAGTTTATATTGAAATTTCCGGTCGGGAAAGAGCTGGAACAATCTAATAAACAAACTAATCATATTGTAGGTATCAAAGTTTGAGTGGTATAATTAGGATTCCTTAAGTTAGTCATCACTTCTTTTAATCGTCTTATTACAAGATGAATT
>JARJDZ010005562.1:0-36071 GCA_030264555.1 Aleochara sp. GC000083 | reverse complement strand
CAATTTTATTTTTTCGTCAAAATATGTAAAATGTCCTTTGAATCATCGAAATCGGTCCATTAGTTTCGGAGATATGAAAATTTTTGAAAACTCGGGCGATTTTAAGAATTATGTATCGCTTTTTTCGCTACAAACTTTTTTTTCAAATTTTTTCTTCGAACGCGATTTCTGCTCTTCCAAGAGCCAAAAGGGCATCAACCCATACATTTTTGGAAAGTGCTCATCAAGACCTACAATTTGCTTCTAAGTTTAGTTTAATTGGTCCTATGGTTTAAAAGTTATACGCAGTTAAAGGAGCGAAAAAAAGCGAAAATTTTGCATTTTTAGGACCCCATTTTTTAGGTTCGGGTATTTCTGAGTTCCGGAGAGATTCGGGACCATGACCAATTTTATTTTTTCGTCAAAATATGTAAAATGTCCTTTGAATCATCGAAATCGGTCCATTAGTTTCGGAGATATGAAAATTTTTGAAAACTCGAGCGATTTTAAGAATTATGTATCGCTTTTTTCGCTACAAACTTTTTTTCAATTTTTTTCTTCGAACGCAATTTCTGCTCTTCCAAGAGCCAAAAGGGCATCAACCCATACATTTTTGGAAAGTGCTCATCAAAACCTACAATTTGGTTCTAAGTTTAGTTTAATTGGTCCTTTGGTTTAAAAGTTATACGCAGTTAAAGGAGCGAAAAAAAGCGAAAATTTTGCATTTTTAGGACCCCATTTTTTAGGTTCGGGTATTTCTGCGTCCCGGAGAGATTCGGGACCATGACCAATGTTATTTTTTTATACGCAGTTAAAGGAGCGAAAAAAAGAGAAAATTTTGCACTTTAGGCGATGAAGTACTTTTATCGTGTGGTCTTAAATATATAGCATGTTTTTTTCATTATTAATTTGTGTAGTTTATGGTTATATTAAGAATTACTAGTTGAGTTACTACGAAGACAATATAAAACAGTTTTGTAAAATCACAATATCATGAAAGTCAGAAATCTTTAACTTGAAAGTCACATTATAAGAAGAAAATCAAAGAATACCAAGAAGAATGTCAAGTGGAACTATTCCCGGATGAAATTCTCCTATATTTAGAACGGGAAAAACCGAATCATCTCTGTGGCATCTACGCTATAATTACTAACATCGAGTTATTATTTCAAAATGAGTTGTTTTTGGCACTCTGTTGCATCTCCAACGAATTGCGACATAATTTCTATTTAAGAATTTCAAGTTCATCATATAACTGCGTTTAAAATCATTCATAAACTTGAGACTTCTGGGAACTTTAAGGAATCAATTCGAATAAACAAAGAACTAATTGTAAGTGTACGTGACAATGAAGGGCCCTACTCGATATCAACGTTATTGTTTCTGGCTTGCACGAAATTAAAATAAATGTATTATGCATAATTGCAAATTGCGAAATGCATATGCATGCAGCCTCCCGAGGAAAATGATGCAGATGAGCACGTTCCAGTTCGGCTGACATTTGCATAATATAGAGCTCGTAAAATTCCATTTTACGACGCGACAAAAATTCAACTATATTATAATCAACTCGCCGAGATAAAAATCCAAATATAATACCGAACCGCCCACGCAATTCTCGGATTGTGCGGAATTTTCCATGATGTTCTCGCTAAAGCCTGAATTTTTTAAGTTCTGCAAATTTAAATAAAATGCTGGAGTAGTTAAAAAATAGTGGATGCATGAAGTGCATGTGAGATGACATGAAAAATGCATTAGACAGCCGCAATACATCATTTTTATGGATATTTTCCTGACGTTAAGTGATGTAGATCTAGTTCATGGTCTATTTGTTTAGAATTTTCTTAGACGAGAAGTTATCTTATCACAAAACTACTATAAAATATTAGTTTTAACTGATTGAGACGTATTTTTCCTCGAGGTACAATGTTTACATGGTTTTTTTTCGAAACATTTGAAAAATATCAAGTTCAATATTTTTCGCTAAAAATTATTTAGAACAAAAATCTTTCTTGAATTCCAAAAGATACTTTCAAAAAAGAAAAATGTACGACTGAGTAACTTTTCAAAAAAAAGTGTTGAGAAAAAATATTAATTGAAAACTTACTATCTCGAATATACTTTTTAGGAAGAACCTTTTGGACCAACATCTTGGAAATTTTTCGCAGACGTCTCTTCACACTGAACAACATTTTCCTCTCGTTGCAAACTTGATGTTTCACTCACTGAGATTGGATGCTAAATGCGAGCAGGTTGTGTGGGCATTTCACTAATCAGCAACTGATAATGACGTTACTATATTCATACGTACTGATAACATTCAGTTAACGCAATTCTAACATGAATGCAATTGCTATCAAATGCAGAAGCATTCAGACGGAATTCCGCTTCAAAATTCTCTACCTAACTCAATCATTATCGAGTCCATATTCCTTGTTTATTGATTTTATCAAATGTCCAATTTATCGACTACAACGAAAAACTGTCAAGGATAATCTAAAAAAGGGTTTAATTAAATAAACGAGTTTCCTGTCTCTTGATACCTTTTTTTCGGCATTAATATCACGCTCGATTAAATATTTCAAACATTTGCTGCCTCATTGTCGTTTCCATTCCTTATTTCTCATTTGTTTTCTTGTCTTTTAGGAGTTTTTCTCATTAAGTTTTCCATTACGTTAAAAGAACACGAGCGACTTCCAGAGATGGACTTGAAATTATTTCCGTAAGTTTACTTCCTACCAAAAATTACAAACTTCCATATTAAGGAACCTTAAACTGCTTCAAAGTTCCAAGGTTTTCTTCAGAATTTCAAAGATGCGGACCTGGATATTTTTTCTTCCTGGTAGATAGGATAATTTATTACGGTTTTTCCTCATCATGCTATAAGATGCTTACCACTAAATGGTACATGCCGCTCATTTTCTTCATTTCACCTTAACATCCACCCTCCAATTCCATCCAATTCTATGTATAACAACTTCTTAATCTTAGACCTTGAAAGTGAAGACACAAGGACGAAAAAAAGACCATAAAACGTTGTATTCATTACATTTGAGTTTCCAGGACAAACCTTCCCAGAAAATACCTGTCAAAGGTGAATTATGCACGAGTTGCGGTATTTTCATTGAACATTTGAAAATGTTAAATGTTCGTTCGCATAGGAAGAAGGAAAGCGGACGCAGACTTTTGCAAAATGAAATAATGAAATGAAAGTGCACATTCACGTGGAAATTTTCGCGAGGAACGATGGGGTCGTTAAAATAAAATGTGGCTGGAAAACTGGCAAAAGCAGAAGAGCATCAAGAGGCATGAATTCAAACTCAAGGAAATTAAAAGTTATAAGGGTTCCTCTTCAATAAAGGACTGCATGTAATATATGAAAGGTATTATGACGTAAAGGATGTTTTTCATGATTTTTTTAACGATGGAAATCCTTATGATGTTCAAAATTTGCTGATTTTACAATTGGAAGTATTCTATCTAAAAAACTTTTTGAGTTGTTTAAGAATAAATGATAATATCATTAATAATTTTTGATGAACTGAAAGTTGAATTCACTAAATTTTGAAAATTAAATAATGTAATACTTGAACATAAATTTCAACTCCCCATAACAATTTTTACAGAATAGAAAGAATTAATCTTTAATACTAGTTAAAAAAGAAATTTAATTTTCTTTAAATTGATACCAAATAAAAATATTTTTCTTATCAGGAAATTTTCAAATTTAATTTTGAAATTTTTTTGTTTCTCATCTAAAAGTCCACTAAACGCAAACTTTTACTATATCTTTTAAGCCCTAACCCAAACTCTAAAAAGTTAAATTTGGGAGCAGTTTTAAACAATTGTAAAATTGTGAATTTTTCATCAATTTGATCGCAAGAAAACATAAAGCATGTTTCTCTACTTCTTTTGAACAAGGCCCAAAATACAAGTTATTATCGACCTAACTTACATCCCATGACATTTTAGCAGACCAGAGACTAATCCAAAAGTAATAAATACATCAGCACACATTGCCCATATGGGAATTTGATTTTTATTGCTTCCACCAATAGCTCACATGATATTTTCGTCTGGACTGGACCAACATCTCTGATTGTAACATATACCCAACAAGCAAATAACTAACATCGTCCTCATGTATCATGTGTGGATAGAGTGAGGTCAGCTGATCATGAAATATGACCCTGTCGAAGATTTCGCTCGAGATTCTGTGCAAATGTGTACACCAAAAGAGGCTGCAAATGGCGACTGACTGTGCAGTTGATGATGGTAAACGGCGCCACCAACGCATTAAGAACTGTCGATAACTTGCGATATCGCATTTCGAACGCCATGAACGAAGTGCCACTTCACCAAATGACTAAAATTACATTTGCGCTAATGTTTATCCATATCAAGTGATCCATTAATTATACAATCCAAAAAGATCAAATAGCACAAGAAGTACAACAAAAAAGCCAAACATTGTCTGGTTTTTATTCAGGGTTTTATGGAATGGAGGAAATTAATTTTCAAAGGATTCAAAGGAAAATAACTTGTAATGTGATAACTACGTTGATAACTGTGGCATGGCATGACTACGAATCATTAATAAACTTGAACTTTGCAGTAGAATGGTTGTAAAAAGTAGAGATTTACATTTTGCTTGAAATTAATCGTGTCACATAGTGGAACCTAACACCGAACTGGACGAAAGCTTTAAGTTTATAAGTGTATGCTGTAAAGTACAAGCTTTCGTGCTTGAAGAGTATTCAAGTTTGGTCTGATAAGCTTCACGCGACGTGGAGTAAATCAAATTGACGATTTAGTCGTTTTCCCAAAAGACAATATCAGATTCAACTTCTCAATCTTTCTCCATGTGAAGAAATTTAAAACTTTGATGTTGTCTGTTCATAATTTCCAATTGCAAATTGCAATACGTATGATTTTAAAAGTTATCCTGATAGTTCTGATACATTTTTCCACGTTCAACTTTTGAAAGTTTTTGAAATTTTTTCTGGACAATGCTAAAGGTATAAACACTCAGTATAAATGAATGATAGACTGGGACATTAAACATTATATGCACATCTGCAAGAGGCCCATTCATCAAGTGTCATTTGAAAACGACAAAGATGTGTGAAAGAGTATCTTTTTCACAAGTCTCGTTGGTTTGCGTCATGAAGCATCCGAAGACAGTTTGAATACCCAACAAGTATACATAGAACAAGCTGTGATGATAATGATAAGTTGCATCGTTGAGAGGGGAATCTTTCATCCTGCTTCCTGTTCTTCCGGTTTTCCCGTTGCGAGTTTGTGGGCGGGAATGGCGTGTCATTTTGATTAGTTGCATTCGCGATTCATTCTTGAAAGCCAAAGATTATCCCTCATTTACTTCCTCTTAATTGTTATATTTATCAGAGTGACGACTATTGTTCAAATGGTTTGTGCTAAATTTCTATTCAATATAAATAAAACCGTAGAAATGATATTTTGTATTTGTTTACATACAATTTGTTTCAAGCAACTTTAACGATTCTTTAATTTTTCAGCTGGTAATCTTATCAAATTATATTCTACTTGAAAGATAATTTAATACACTTTAATTTCCTTATGAATTCTTGATAGAATTAATACTTTTCAGGATATGAATTAAAATGTATTTGAATGAACAAACTTTGAAACTAATAAAAACTTCTCTAAAATTTCAAGAATTTTCACTAAAAGCTACAAAATAATTCATAGCTTTTAAAATCCCCTCATAAATAAGACCTAATAACTTAGAGTTATAAAACTTTAATCATAAAAAATCTTCCTTGATACAAGAGACTAATTTATGAGTGACTTAATACCGTACAAATAGGTGCTAAATTGTTGAACCTAGTTGGTATGAAATTTCCTGTTTCAATCAAAAAGAACCCTCACTGCGAATCGAAGACATAAACAACAATTGACTCGCAATAAAGTTTAGACTTGAGCGCACGACTCATTACTAGGTAGTAAATCACATAATCCGAATCGAAATTGTTGGTTATATTATGCGCGTTTTGATTGCAGTTGAGAACTTTCTAAACGCGTTTATTTATCGAAGACTAAACGAATTGGCAATGCTAATCACGTTTGCCAACATATCAAACGCTTGGAAATGAGGCAAGAAAGAGAATACGAAGAAATTGTTGCACAATTTGTGCGGTTTCTTCCGTATTAAATAACGTGCGGTTTGCAAATTGAGTTTTTGGCTTGTAAGTTTTTTTATAAACATATTGAGTGTTGAAATTGTTGATGAAATAATCAGAAACAGAAGTTTGTATATCCTTGAGAAAATTGCAAATTTTAACAGTTTGCAAATTGTTTCTGATTAATTGTAATTGAGACTTTCAACAAACAAGAAACACATTTTTTGGAAAAGAATATTTTTTCAAGAAAATAAATTTTATGATCTGATAATTCTTCAAATCATTCGAATTCAATGTTTACTAAATGTTGGAAGCTAAAAAACATATTTTGTTGGACAAAGAATAAAAAATGAAAGGAAAACAACTTCTGATTGATTTCCTTGGAGGAAATTCCCCAAACTAAGATTGAGACCTCACGAAATGGAATCGTTCAGTCGGAAAATGTCTTCGATTACTTCTTCCCTGCTCTGTATTATTGCAAGATGAGAAATTGAAAAACTCAGACTCTTCAGATGAAGTTCATCAATTGCATGCAATTCCTCTACATTCGAAGAAATCTGTCAACGACAAATAATCCCGGTCCCTTGAGGATGTCTCTCCCAGATTATCTCGTTAATCGAATTATATTTACAAAAAAATCCTAGTAAGGGAATTTCGCATTTTTGCAATTTCTTAAAATAAAATTTACTTCTTG
Organism: Aleochara sp. GC000083; assembly: GCA_030264555.1. Taxonomy (NCBI): domain Eukaryota; kingdom Metazoa; phylum Arthropoda; class Insecta; order Coleoptera; family Staphylinidae; genus Aleochara; species Aleochara sp. GC000083. The sequence goes on along the minus strand of JARJDZ010005562.1, from coordinate 29,237 downwards.
AAGTAAATAATAAAAATCGAACTGTGATATCGACAACATGACAGCAACGAGACAATTACTTACGGTACCAGTAAGAAAACTGGTTCTTACATAACAAAATAAGATAATTGCACGAATGAATTGCGAACAACAATAGCAGCAAGCGGCAAAATCGCGTAACTTTCAATGCGAATTATTCCATGTAAACGAGCGAATTGTGGTATCTCACTGGTCGAGACAACTAGATTTAATTGAAATTGGCAGGCTATTGCATTGCACAAGGACAACTTATATAACACTGATCCGATACCGAACTAATCAGACACTTACGTATTGCACTTAATTGCGGATTTTTTTTGCAATGTTTTCAGCTCGAAAAGTAATTGCACTGCAATGAATGCATTGCAAATCAGGAATTTATTTGGTAATTTCTAGTGATGATTGCAAAATTGCTTAAGAAGTAATAAAGAACTGCTTTTGTACAAATCGAAGACGTTCTATTGGCAATCAATGACGAATCTTTGTTTGTTCCGAACGTAATGAACATGTCTTATTATTGTGTGACATTCATAAAAGTCGCGACAATTTCCTGTGCTTTTTATGAGTATTTCCCATCGTCTCGTACGATCAATTGACTGAGAAAGTCAACAGCAAGAATTCTTTTATTTATTTATTCGTTTGTGTAGGTGATGTTTGTTTCCTTTGCCGGATCGTGATTCGCTTTAAATCTCTTCCTTTTCCGTCCGTATATGAAGACTCATTGTTAGAGAGTGCTAACAAATCCAGTGGGTTTTTTGACATCGAATTTTGACAAAAAAATTCTTGGAGAATCGACTTTATTTGAGATCAAAAGGTGATGATTTTTTTGTTGTAAAGATACTTCAACGATAAAGTTAAAATGCAGTTTCAATTTCTGGAAAGAAAAGAAAATCTAAATGAAAAACGGTAAATCTTCAATATTTCCTTGTTCATATACAAGATGTTTCCAAAACTCAACTGATTTGGTTATTTCCAAAGTTCGATATAGTTTATATTTACAGAGAATGAATATTGATGACTGGTTTGTAATGCATGTACATTATTCGCATAACGAGCACGAAAAGCGAAATCGTGCCCATCAAACCAGCAACACACTAGGTCTAAGGTCAAGGATAATAATATAGGAAGCGATTTCACCAACGACCCACCAAACATCAAAACACAAGCATTAACTTTCACATATTTCACAAAAATGTAAACATTTCAAAAGAGTCCAAGTTGGCAAACTTCATAAATATGCGCACTATAAAAACTGCTCCAAATCGTGCAATCCGATTACACATTCCATTTGCTTCCACATATTTTTTCTGGTTGCTTTCGGTTTAGGCATTCGTACCAACAAGAAGAGGAATGTTCACCACTCACGACTCATGAAAGATTTCAGTCACTCATATCTCGTAACAAATCGCATGTAAGACTCAAATTGCGAAATCAAATGTACGAGCCATGCTAATGCAAACTGTCCAGTCCAGAATTATATTGGTACGAGTACCAGACACGAAGCGGGCGAATGAATAAAAATTTCAACTTAAAAGCTTTTACCACACGACGAAACGTGATGTGACGTCTGCTGTTTGCACACGAGAGCATAAAGAGAGCAATATAAGAAGGCAAGAAGTTAATGCATTTAGTCATTCTGATCTGCATTAAATTAAATGAGATGTAATGAAATGAAAAAGTTATGAAAAAGTTTTTACTTGAAGTAAGTGGAATTCAAAAGTTGCATCATTGGTGATCAAGTTATTTTAATATAATGAAGGAATGTTAATATAATGAAGAAATAGCACAAATGGCACAAAAAAATGTCGTTTCAATCATGCAAATCGGTCCAGTAGTTTTCGAGATATGAAGTTACGTTCTATAAGAAATTGCCGCCCCCGAAAGATTTATAAGCCCCCAAACGCAAACATAATCATTCATTAACTTTATTATGTGTGCATTCCTATATTCTAATGTTCGATTTACATCCCTTACGATTTTTAAAGGGTTTGTTTTAATTTTAAGATTGGGCCAATTTTTGCCGCCCCCAATTCTTATGGAGGCAGTGGAGGTTTCATTTCCAACTAAATTACTTGTATATTACGAGTAAGATTATTATTACCTGAGAAAGTAGTCGTTTGAAAAAATTTATTTCAAATTTACAATTTTCAGTCAATTTTCTGCCGCCCCCGAATATGTTAGCACCATATCTCCCCTGAAACATTATCTATCTTAGCTTATTTAACGAGTATACCAAATTGGATCAAAATCAAATAGAAATTTCTATCACATTTCTAAGATTTTGTACTTTGAGTCAAGAGTAAAGTGCCGCCCCCGGCCACTTCAGAAAGCTTACGCCCCCCATATCTTATTCATCTTAACATATTTAGCTTATATTCCAAATTTGGTGAAAATCGGCCGAGCCGTTTTCGAGAAAAACCAATGCAAAATATAAAAAATCAATTATCATGAAAAATAAACAATAATAATTTATGAACAAATTGTTTCCAGATGTTGCAAATCTCTAAATATGTCCATAAATATATAATAAACAAACCCTGAAAATTTCAAATTAATCGGATTGTTCGTTTCGGAGTTATTAATGAAAATGTGATACGAAAACTAGCTAATTTCGAATCATTTCGCATTTTTCGTGCCGCTTAAGGTGGTTGCTAAGGAAGACCGAACTCGAGGTTTTTAACCTTAGCAACCGCAATGTAAATCAAATGAGAGCCACCATCATGGATTTTCGAGGGCATGTTTCCGACTTTAAGTTATTTGGTTGAAGAGATGCCAATGTAAATTCCCATAAGGATTGTTTTTCGTTCTAATTCAAAAACTACTGGACCGATTTTGATGATCAAAAAAACAAATTAAAGGGCATGATTTACGCTTTAACATCACGGAATTTGATTTGTCAAAAAAACGTCCTGATAGTTTATTAATAAATTAATATTATTTTAAGGCTTCAAATTTCGTGTAAAGTCGCAATAAAATCTATGTAACTTTGAAACTAATTAAGATATCGATTTGATTTTTTTACAGTTTGAAAGATAATGAATTAAACATTATATTTCTTGATTTCCAGTTAAATTGGATTAATTTAAATTATCTATTCAATTGTAAATACACAACAATTTATGAGAAAACTTACAACTTACAAGACTTTTTCATTGATTTGGTTACTTTCAATGCATTTTTCTCTAATTTCCGGATAAACAATCATCTTAAGTTATTCTTTTAAAAGAACTGTAAATTATTATTAAATTTTGTCTATTTGCTAGCAATTATATTCTTGAAAACCGACACTCAAAAATCTATCAATTTTTTAATAATTTAATTTTCAATGGAAATTTTTCAAACTTCCGGTTGGAAATTTAAAACTTCTCTAGTCTCATTTGAAAGAAGATTTAATCATCTACAAAATGTATAAGTTTGATATCAATCGAAACGATAATATTCCAGAAATCAGCAACAAAACAGACCAAAGATTTTTAATAAGCTATTTCTTCTACTCACTTCTAAAACTTTCAACGTATATTTTTCCAACTTCCAGTTGGACAATTATCTAATGCAATACCTCATTTGAAAGACCTTTAAATTATCTATGAACTAAGTAATTTTGATCAAAATTGCATTATCTTTTGCCACCTACAACCGAAAATTAATTGAATCAAAATCGTTGATAAAGCAATTTCAATTCATACCCTGACAATTACAAAATTACCCCAATGAACGTACGCAAATCTCGATAACATTTAAAGAGGGCGCTGAAGCCTGACACAGCCACCCCTCAATTGTTTCATCCTTATCATTGTCCTGCTCGAATAACGACCCTGATGCTTCTGATGATGATGATGATGATTAAACTCGGCTAATAATTGTCGTTGCATACTCGACGTAATTGCACGACGTGCTCGCTGCATTATGCAATGAAAAGGTTGCTTTCAAGTGTGGTAAGCATTGTAGCAGTATTCTGAATACAGAACTATTCAACCAAGGCCCATGTACAACACTTCTTTGTGATATCAACTCACCGATAGCACCATCATAACAGATGGGTCTACATGTTAGGGGTAAAATATTCACATTTGTTTTACCAGACCATATGTGAATCAAAATCTACGACAACTGTTTTTTCATGATGTGGGACTATTTGGTTGTTGAAAAAGTAATTTTTGGGGACAAACCCCATGACAGGGAGTGAGATATTACATATTGATTGAGTCGGTTCATTTGGCTGGTGAAAAAAATTGCAGCTGTCAAAATCCGAAATTTCTGATGTGCAGATGCAAGTTTAAAACCAGTTGGGAATTTTATACGACTGGTTTCTCCCGGATGGGTTCATTTCAGGTCTTTTATGACGTAATTAATACGTGGATTCACAATTTCCAGATGGGTAAAATATTTTTTTAGTGTTTAATTAACAAATTGCAGTTTGCATTTTGATAGGAATATTTAACGACCAAATATGCTGTTTTTTATTATAGCTATCATTTAAATGTCTTGTTTTATATTAATGATTTTACGCAATATAAATTTTATATCAAGAATTTTTAAATGAAATTTATAAATCATATTCATAAAAATGTTCCATTTCAATTCGTCATTTTTATAGGTTTAATTTTGTTTTGCAATTTTGATTGTCTGTATCTGGCAAATGCTTCGATCAATTTTGATTAAATTAATTCAATTTGTTGATAATTTAACAACCTTTCAAATAACATATGGCAATATCCAATTGGACAACCGGAAATCTTCATTTCCACCATTGAAACTTTCGGTAACTTTTCCCCATTTGAACTATAAAATCCAGACTTACAAGAGGAAAATTCCTATTACGTCAGCAACACTACCATATTTCTTGTATAATACAACAATGAACACTTGGATTCGCATACAATCCTGGAGAAAATCACCGAAAACTATCGAAAACAAAACGAGATTTCTCTTGCATTATACCAGTTCCTCCAGAAACCTTTATCCTTGCCATCACATTCGACTTTGTGCAGCACCCTAAAATTCTGAGTCATGTCCTCAACATTTCGGGGATTCCAAGTCGTTCAATCATAGAGACATGCTTGTGGCCTTCCCGCAGGCAGAAAACTACAAGGGAGGGCTGAACTGACTTTTACTTTGGGGTGCGTTTTATTGACAGAAATATATACGAGAAGTCTTCCATCTACCAGTGCAGTCTGCATAGAAGGGATGCAAGAACAGCAAGCAGTTTACAGGGTATCGAATATTCCCGATTCGATCTGAGGGACAAGGGGAAGACTCATTTTTAGAGCCCAGAGTTGTTTGCTCTTCCCGTTCGTTGGTTGATGTCTTGCAAACAGATGACTGTAATTTTCCATCGTCAATGCTGACAAGCTTACATTTAATGAATCATTATAATGATTCTTTGTGAGTTTAGACGATATGTTTTATAACTTGAAGAAAACATTCCTGGATTGGATTTTTGGGGATAGTGTTTTTGTGAACTTTGCAGGAGGGATTTGTCGAGGGATTAAGAGATTTTCTAGAAGCTTAAGACTAATGATTAATTACATCCTAAAAAGATCTTTATCCTGGGAATTTCAGCCTAAGATTTTCTGCAGAGAATAATTTCAAATTAAGTTGAGCAATTAGGAAGAAAGTCCAAGAAGTGCGAAGATACTAAAATTCCTTTATGGAGTAATTAAATGTCGTTCTAATTAAATTTCAATTAAAATTTGTTAAGGTTCTTTAAAACTTCTTCCAATTTTTGCTTCATCTTCTTTTTTGTTGCTTGCCTTTGTTCATCATTGAATTTCACTTTGTTATCTTCACAATATCATTTTCTTTTCGTTGGGCCCCCTTAATTTATTTTTATTTTTTGCTCGTTTGGTGATGCAATTTGCAACTTCTTGTATCTTTTCTTGTCTACATTGTCTTGTACAGTTGTCAAACCGCAAAAATGACGCTCGGAAGCTTCTCGGGCGTTCTTCACGCTACATTAAATCGTTCCGCAACTTTATTTCAATCCACTAAAACGTCGACGTTTACAAAGTCTTCGAGCCATCAAGAACAAGATCACTTTGAAACTACTCTCTTCTCCACTTACTGCTACATTTTCTTTTATCTAAGAAAATTCTGCATTTCGATTGAGATGTCATCAAATGAAAACACAGCAAAAGATTCCAGAAAAATAAAACAACCATAAAAGAAGAAAATGTGAAGACTTTCAATGTGCAAAAAAGAACTGAACAAATGAGAGAAATGAGACTTTTTAAGTAACAATCTTCATGATAAGTGTTTACTACATTGCGAATGGTGAAAATCATCATTTAAATGCATAAACTTGGGTGTTTACTCAAGTTGACTCTCATTCAACAAGAAATAAAAAAGTATGAAGAGGCAAAAGAGTCGAAATGAAAGAACAAACTGTGAAGAAAAAAGATATGTATGAAGAAAAGAAAGGAAAGGAGGAAGGAAAGAAATGTTTCGTGGACACGCAAATATTCAGTTTCTTGGACGTTATTCCATCCTGTTGAATGGAAAACGGGAATACAGGGAATATTATTATGGGGGATGTCATGGTTCATGTCACTGACCTCTAGAAAAGTCCAGAAATTCTTGTATTTGTCGTTTTATAAATGAATAATTTCATGGAGAAATTTACTATTAATATTGAAATCAGAAAATATCAATTTCAGCAATTTATTTATTTTCTGCTGAAATATTGAATTCCTGGATAAATTCATCCCGGATATACAAACATAACTTACGTATCAGCAATTTTCTTTTGTTCCCACCCAACAATGCAAAATCAGCAGATAAATGAGGATCCACTCGATGATTTCCTACCATGGAACATGGGACATTTTGCATTGCGGATGAGGGCAGATGAATTTAATGAAATCTAACGCGCTTCAGTTGAAAATGCCCGCAAGCAAAATCGAATGTGTTCGTACATCTCGACCGGGCGCATCGATTAAAACGTTACATGCAATTAATTTCGCGTCATTACGCACGCTTATTAGACGCATGCTTCATTTGCCAACGAGTCGTGTCTATTGGAGCGTCATTTCCCTGTTTGTCCTCAATTTTCAGAGTTTTCCACAATTTTCCACAGCAAACTGACCGCCAAGCTAGACTGTTTTATTAACCAACTTTTCAATGTTAGTAATCTATCAACTGTGAATTATTTAGATTCTTGAAAGGGTTTTCAGATAATCCGGAAATTTCGTCGGGATGGGAAGCAAAGTGAACTTTTTGCGTGTTAATCTTGAAGGCCTTGAACTTGGATGTTGGTCCAACGCAATTTCAACGAACCGGGAAGAGAAGGAATACAGGGAAACGTCGATAAACAGGCACATGTTGAATTCCCACAGGGGAGCCCAAACTTAAGGGCTGTTCTTGAGCTTTTTGCAAAAAGCAAGCGAAATATTGTTAAAAGCGATGCTTGGAATCATTCGTTATTTGTAAATTAATTTTCTAGTGAAAAAACATCGATTTTCCTTATGATAAAAGCATTACAAACAATTGATTTCAGACAAATTATATTTTTTGCAAATTTTTAAATAACAAAGAGTTTTTTTGTAAAAACTTTAACACGCTATAACTTTGGTTCTAAAATATTGGACCAATGATTCATTGGTAATGAAAATTTTGTGATTTGAGACAAGTTTTAGTGATATTTCAATTACTTCTTATTTTTCTAAATGTTCCATGAGTAGAGTGTATTAAAATTCAATGTGGATGTGAAAATAGGACATAACGGTATTAGACAGCTCTAGTTATTTGTCACCTTGTTTTCGAACCGATATCTTTTATCCAATAAGGAATACGATTTGTATTCAATTAACGTATAAGAGTTTCATGTATGGTAAGTTTACAATTTTGCTTGCAATACGAAACAAGTGGGTGAAGTTTGATTTGAATGTAAAAGTAGATGTTGAACGAAATTTATTTGTTTTGTATGGTGATGCAAAGTAGAAACGAAAGTTTTCTCTAGGAAATTGCTAAATAATTCCAGAAGTTTGTATAATAATTATTTAATAAAATATTATTTCTATTTAATACTTGAAAAATTATTTTTATTAAAATTTATAAATTTTCCAAGAAAGTTAGCACTTAATTACAAATAATTTCTAATTGAATATCTAACAACTTGTTATTTTTGGCAAAATACTTTTAATCAATACTACAAATTTTTCTGAGGTAGATTACAAATTTACTTCGAAAACTAATTTTGAACTCCTATTCCTTAAATAATTCTGAATCAACTTTTAATCAAAATTCAGTCACTAACTAAAATAATTAATTCAAGAATCTTTGTTGAAACCCAAACCTCAAATTACCAATTCTAAACGTCTTAAAGATGCCATTTGAATTTCAACCCTTTCCAGTTAACTAAACACCCTTTAAAATCAACAATTAATAGCAATATAATAGAATTATTACGTATTTGCATTGCAATTGACTTTCACTACACACAAAGCGAGAGAAATCCAAACCAAACTCCTCATTCTCTCCCGAAGAAAATCTGCATCAGCAAACCAAACGCGAACACTGTGCAAATAAGTGCTAAAGACCGGAATTGAAACTGGAAACTGATGAATATTCAAATGCGCGTTTTATGTGCCCAGCAGTAAGTCAAACGCAATTTCACCCGAGCAGCCGATTAAAACACCATGTGTACTTTATGCAGACTGCTTTTCTTCATGGCACCAACGAAGAGTTCTTCAGTGTGCTCGCGAAATTTACGTCCAATTCGTAAAAGCGGAAAATCCCAGCTCGTCTAAAATTGCACACACGAATATGTGCAAACATCATCGTCGAGTAAACTTATGGGAAATGGTAAGTTCAAAGCAAACAAATATGGAGCAGGGCTCATTAACTGCAACAGCCACCGAGGGCGTAATCAAGCCATGCTGTGCGATGCAAGAAGTCTTCATGAGTAAATTGTAAATATCATTTGGACGAGCGTTGATTAAATTTTAATTGAATGCCTGCACGTCTATTTGCATGAGTATGCTAATAAGTGAGTGCATCTTCATCAAGAGCTGCCAACGGAACGCGATCCATGGAGTAAACGTGTGCCAAGTGAAAAAAAAAACGTCTAGATAGTAAACCATTTTTAAACTTACAATACACACGACTGGAGAATAAGAGCAAAGATTCGTGTCTGGTGCGTAAAGTTGTAGTTTATTTTTGCTACCAGTGAATCTCGAAGGAATGCGAGTCTTCACTTTCTTATCTGATTTATTCCTCGTGCATCGTGGACTTGCTATTTGAGTTATTTGAATTTTATCGGGAGGCGTTATCATCGACACTTATTATGTGTGCTGGCCATGCTGCTCGACTGATTGCGATGCATTAATTACAGACATGCAACATTAAATGTTTCACCAACGAGTTGAGCAAGATGTTCTTCGTGCTTGTGCGTCTGAAGGTGATCAAAGGGTTTGAGCAAAAAATGCATGCAATTTGTAGTTATTTGACCGACAAATTCAAAATATTTAGTTCTGTTCTTGTTATAATTTTGGAAATGGAGATCATCAAATTTCCGATTTCATTTTGAGAAGTTTAAATTCCAATTTCTACTTGGTTTCTAAATTAGACAAATTTAGAGTCAATTTGTCCATGAATTTTATACTCAGAAAAAAAATAACATACAAAATTGATAAAAAAATATAGAAAAAAATGAGTAGTTTCTCTTCTTCTTAAAATATGCAACCTTCATAAATTATTGCAATTGGAAATCTTGACATGAATGTGCAATCATCATAAATTACTGATAATCAAAATAATTGCAAGAAAACTCATTAACATAATCATTAAGAAATTCAATTAAACACAAATAGCAAAAAAATCCAGATTTGCAACAAGAAATTATGGTTTAAACCTCACGATCAAATTTATAAATAGAAAAATGTTAATTGTTATCATTGATTCATCATTCTATAATAATATTTCTTATCATTACCAACATCTTATGGCAAAAATTGACGTACATCCTCAAAAATACCTAACATCTTTAAATAATCAATTAGCAAATTGTGGTGAACAAATCGTAATTTTAGATTTATCAAACAAATTACTAGATAACATCCTAAATGATTAATTAATGCGGTTGCATTAACCAATCAATTACGCCATTGATGTATTTATTATTGTTGGTTGGGTGATCCAATGGAATGATACGACATTTCCGTGATAAGGATTACTCGAGATTAATTGAGTATAACAAACATGACTCATTTGCATTAATCAAACGAGCATTACACTCATGCGACAATAAATAGTAATTAATAATTAATCGTTATTTGTATTGCGTGTGTAATGCCACTTATTGTGCTGTGATTAGTAAGCTTGCTAATTTATTTATGAATGTGTGAAATTGTTTGTTGTTTGTTGACCTAATTGCTCAATTAGCTGAATGAAATTTCAAATAATATATCATTAAAGTCGATTTTAAATAAAAAAAGATGATCACAAAAATAGTTCAACTTTAAAAGATCACAGTTTATAAATTAGAAAACAAAATGACAAAATGTTTTAACCATTATGTAGATAATTTAATTACCTTTAATTTGATACCAAACACGAATAAATTCAATAACGACAAATGATTGTAAATAAATTTTGAAAATTAGTTCACCTAAAATTTCAATCAAGTAAAACATGAATAAAATTCAGTTTTCACTAGATTTTTTAAAGAAAAAAAATTGTTCATCTAAAATTTCCCTATTGTAATAATTGATTAATAAATAAATGAAAAACAAAATGAATATTTCCGCAAAATAAAATATAAATAACTCATATTAACGTGAAATGGAAATTTTTGCAGTCCAACGCAAATATCGCACATTTGTAAATATAAACAATATATTAAAAATACGCATATCATCACTCGTATTGATATTATTTATTTACTCGTTCACGATTCGCACATAAGTCATTATTAATATTTAGTTTGAGTCATCGCGATAGAAAACGTGCCCAGCACAAATTTCAAACGAACAGCAATATTCATTCATATTTATCCGCATTTATCACTTATTCAACTTTAAGGTGTGTAACTTTTTATTGTTGAATAAATAGTTGAACAAACGCAAATTTGTACGTGCCCATTGAGCGCAAATAACGAAGGTTCTTCGTTGACAATAACAATGCGATTTGTTAATTTATAACAGCAGGTTGCTGCGACACGATTTGAATTGGAAATTTGCGCTAAATTGCGTATCCATCTCATTTGGGGCGATTGAATGGATTGGATGCACAATGCAATTGAAATTCATGACAGTTGATAAGACGACAGACGAATTGCACAATAGATTTCATTTGATAAAATGTTCTCAAGTGATTTATTTGCTAATTTTAAGCCTTTGATTATAAAATTGCTTGGTATCATTGTCAATATTAAAATTGCAAATTATAGTTGTATATTCTCATTTTTTGGTTTCAAAAATTTTAAAAGGACTCCATGACAAAATTAAAATATCTACTTCGCATGATATCAAAAAATTAACATGCAGTTCAATTTATAAGCCACGATACACAACAAAGGAATGCTAATTTTGGCCAATTTATAAAACGATTTGGCAAAGCTACAATATAACCATCGCAATTATCCATTCTGATCTCATGCGCACTTGCCCTGCATTATTTATTTACTTGTCAAAGAATGTACAGTTGAATTTATTTATTTGGGATTAAATCAACGCGGATTGTTGTTAACTGCACTGAACAAATTCCATTGTGCGCTCGTCGAGTGCTTTTATAGAGAGGGCTTTTGTTGAAAACGTTTTTGTGTTTGATTTTATTTTTGTTGCTTGTTGTTTATTTATGTCCACGCAGCCAACCGGAGATCCTTCTTGTATTTATGGACGCATTGAAATTTCTCCACCTACATTTTTGACTTCCTTTTATTGTTGACAACTGCGAAGTTTATAAATTTAATTTTCCAGTTTATCACTACAATGAATGGAAAGATTTGAAACTGTAGACATTTGTACGGTCATTTTGTTGTTATTTTTAATGGGTTTTTAATGATTGGAATGAATCAAAAAGAAAAAAAGTTCAATGAGTTTTTTCAACTTGAAGATTTTGCTATTGGCAGATGAATCTCAAGAATGTAATCAGAATTTTTGATGAGATGATTCACCATTCATGTTACATACCAGGAAAATAATTATAGCTCGACGAAATTGTTGATGTTTTCAAATTCTGTTATGGGTTATACACCCATGCAAATTGTAGCCTCATGTAGGATGTTGATGCTAAGTGAATTGAATTGTATACTATTATGTTACGGTAGTATTTACATTTGAATTTGAGTATGTTTAAGATCAAAGGATTTGCGAAAACAAATTGCACCAACTTGGAAAATAGAAGTGTAAATAAAATAGTAAAATTGCATTCAAGTGATTGTTCAGGAAGTTGTAATATTTCCCTATTGTTCTGAATTCTCATTTCTTTGTTCCAATTTTGTTTATTGTATGGTAATTTCATAAACTTCTATTTTTGAAAATTTCAAGGTTATAGTGGCTTGTAATTTTTGGAAATTTGAAAATCCAAATGATAATACAATTTTACTTCCTTTTTCCTACATGATAATTAAATGTTTTCTTATTAAAAACAAGTTTTCCAGACCCCATCATATTTTTTCTAGGGAAAATCAGTTCAAGGATCAGATAAATTGAATCCAAGCTTTCATACGCCTCAAATTGAGCAAGGACGATGTGATGAAAAGATGAAATCACCGCATTATTGGATTTTCCTGGAAACCCTTCAAGTTATCTCTACCATCCAGCTTTCTGCACGAAGATATCCAAGGATTCCAACTTTCCATCAAGGTCTCAATAGACTCATGTAAGAGCAATTTGTATCAAACTTAATTACATCTACAACCTAGCATCATTTTTTCTTTTGCTTGTTAAGAAACATAAAAGTCAGAAATGAGCTAATGAGTTTACCAAAAACTTCGTTCTACTTTGTTCATTAATTAATTAATAGTTCTGTCAATAAATTACCGAAACGAAGCCAAGAATTTTGTAACACCGGAAATATATTTTTGGTTATCATGTGAGACTTTTCAAGTCATAGCAAACTTTTTAGCCCATATGAATAAGAATTTTAGCATTTAGCATTCATCACTCAGATTATATACGATATCCACTTTGTACGTTGTCGTCGTGATGACTTAACAAAACACGAGCCGACATCGAGGATACAATGTCTGGCCTGCAAAATATTGCATATTATAGCAAGATACGTGGTGCACATGTGAAAAGAGCATCGCATCAAAATGACACTCATCACGTTTGATGGTCGGGTTTGATTTGCTTGACATGACAATGAGGCAGCTTAATGTGGGCACTGATCGCACATCATGGAAGTTTGTCCACTTAAAGCAACAATGCTCTTGTCATATAAAAAGTTGTACGCAGCGAAACGAGGCGAATTTTGGGTCGAGGTCACAAAAGCAAAAAAATGCGCAGAAATGGCGATAAAACGACGGATGTTTTGTTCGTGTATGACTTCATTTTTAAGTCACTCGAAGATGTAATTAGTCATTACAATTAGCAACAATTAGTAATTTTGTAACTGATTTTCATGCTTGGATTCTTTCATTGTTTCGAGCCAAAAAGTCAAAAAGAGTAACATTAAGAAAATTTAGTTTGGTGGACTCACTTCAGATTGAAGTGGTTTTCTTTGTCTTTTAATGCAACATAAATTGTTCATTATTAGTATTTGGTAAAAGCAACATGTGGTCCATATGAAAAACCACTCAAAACCTCATTCAGAATTATCAACCATGTTTTCGACCCCTCTTTTGTGCCCAACATTTGGAACATAGGAACTTCGAATGCAATCTGCTATAATCTATGGTGGGACTGAAATTGCAAATTCATTTATTGCACATATTGCACACACTCGGGAAGTTCTGCACGTGCGGCTAGTAATAATAGACCCGTGCACGTAATAAAATCGCATAATAAAAATAACAGTTGAATATCCTCTCTTCGTATTATAGCTGTTGATGTTGCCTATTATTCCCATATTCATTCATGTTAGCTGCACCAACTATAGGCCACAAAACAAGACTAATACAATTTTCCATCCTTTTCATTCCCATTTTCCCAGTGCCTTATGAAACGTGCAACTACAACAACACTTAATATAGCATTTATGCACTCAACTTTTAAAAGGCTTTCTGCCAACTCAGGATCTGGATCATGTTAACACTGATATTATTCCGATTGAACGTCTAAAATGTTATATGGCATATGGTGTAATAATGCACTCATTTGTTTCACTAGATAGAATCATAGAGCAAGCATTCTTAGTTATTAGCAAATAAGTATTGAAAATATTGTGACTGCAAAAGTAGTAAATAATGAATGAACGAGTTGAAGTTGTTAGCATTCGAGTTTTTTAAATTTTCAATGAAGTAGTTTGCATACCATGCTGATTATCGAATGTGAAATTCAAGGCTGGAAATGTGGGTGCGTTTGTTCAATGCTAAATTGGAAATTTATCGGTTTCAATGTTAGCGTTCTCGATTTGAATATTTCCATGACTTACAACAACAATTCTCGGAGTAAACACAAAAAGGTAACAAGGTGTATGGTGACACCAAATCGAGGACTCGTTTGGTCTAAAAATATCCAAATATCCGGTTTGTAAGTTATACTTAATTAAATGATTTGTTATAACAAATTTGAATAAGATAATAATTCAATGGATCAATTATTCAAATGAAATCATGTTTCTTGAATGGTTCACTTCGAAATTTCATAAATTTAAATTAAAACTCGAGTGGTTCTTTACGAGCAAATGCAAAAACAAAAACCAAACATCAATGGAATTTCATTTCGAGTACCATTGTAATGACTGCAACCAACGAGATTAAAAGCAATTCCAACGCACCAGAACGAAAGTGAAGCATGGGCACATTTTCCACGCTTTTACACCATACATGAGATTACTCGAACACATGAAGTGCGCAAATATAGTACCGAATGCTTACTGCATTGGCAAATAAAATATATCGTCTAGTTTAAAACGAAATTTTCATGTGAACTATGAAACAATTAAAATTTATTATTACGATTTGCGCTCCAACTAACGCTTGAATTATTTCTATGGGTTAATGCGATATAAATTCACTTCAACTGTAAAGTGTCGGTTTTAATTTCAATCATTGTTTTTGTGATGCTATTGTGCTTGTACAAAATATTAGAAACAGCAAATAAATTAAAAAAAGAATTTTGTACAAGTGAAAGAAATTTTAAAATTAAATTATTGGACTTTTGGAGGACCAGATGATTAATATTTGTGGATGGACTCCAGAGTATTAAATGTCAGAAAAAGGTCTTTTTGTAACATTTTCAATTTCATTTGCGTAGTTTCCTAACATTTCCAGAGTAACTTTTTTGAGGCTATAATGGATTTTGTTGTTCTAGCAATTTCAAACATTTTGGAAACTCCTGATTTATTAACTTTGCAAATATTTGCAGATAATTTCAAACTGTTTAAAATGATATAATTCCTTGCTTTCTCGTTCGATAAGAATATGGTAAAAACTGATGATCTAGCAGTTTGATCAATATTTTTAAAAACTGTTAGCAAGTTTTCTTTTGGGAACTTCTGATTTATTATTGCCCTATTTTATAAGTAATTTAATGTTCTTTCAAATGATCTATAACAATATTTCTCATTCTTATCTGCCCTATCAAAAATTGTAATCGAAATATGAAATTCACTTTTACCGATTTTGAAAACTTCTTCAAAAACTTTATGAAATATTTTTTTTCGTTGGGAATCTTTGAATCTCTTTGAATCTGCAGATAGTTGTTAGTTACTTTAATGTACTTTATAATGATCTATAACTTTTTCTGCTAATTAATTGGGAAGTTCAATAAATGTCAAGTCGAAGACTTAAATTAAGATCTTAATTCCAAAACTTTAATCAACTTTTCTAATTGGAAATATCTTCGGTTTGGAACATTTAAATTACTACATTTTCTCATCATTTAATAACGAATTTAATTGACTTTATATTTTAAAACCATTTTTGTTATTTGTTCATAAATCTGACTGATATTTTCTCTAGTACAGTTTTGAGTACTCTAAATTTTAGTTCATTATCGAATGAATCATAAAATTATTGCCTCAATATATACTCAATTTCCTGTATACTTTGAACGTATTTCAGGTACAAATTTGTTCATTGTACACTTTATCAACGATACAAAGCACGGCTTTTGTTATCGACACATTATTTTACGCGCAGACGAATTCGAAATACATCGTAAAACTCTCATTAACTTTCAAAATACACTTTTATATTTCGGTATGCATATTCCAGCACCAATTTATCCATACATACTCAGCAATCATACAATGAAAAAGCAACGCAATAAACGAAGAAAAAAGTAATGATAAAAAGTGAATAAATTAGACGAAAGAAGAATGAATGGAAACAAATGAAAAGCCAACGAGTTTTTGTAGGACTTACTTATAAGTGCTTGAAAACATGCTATATGTCGTTTATTTACTTCATGGCTTCTTATATATTTTTATGATTTTCGTCGAGCTATAAAGTCAAAACCTTAGAGATCTTAACAAGCTTCTAACCAGGAATTTAGTGCATATGAAATATTTCTGAATGCATGGTTTGTTTTCTTATACCATAGTTTAATATAATTTTACAAACTGTAAGGAACGGATTTCATAAAGGAAATTTTGTATGGCAAGAGTTTTCCTTGACGTGAAAACACTATAAAAAGAAATTGCCAATTCATTGATAAGAAATACAATGGAATATTAATTTTGTTTTCCCCATAAATTGATTTCAGGAAATTTCTTTTGTAGCAACTTATTTTGCTCTTTGTCGATGTTTCATTTGATTCTGAAATTTTTCAAAAATAGATTCCATAGAAAAATATATATCACTATATTATGCAAAAATTTCATAAAATTTCTTTGGTATTTTGTTGTTGTTTAACAAAAAGTTGTATGTAATGCAATCCAGGCTGGAATAATGAATGAATTTAATTATAATGACGTATGTCCCAAATTTTTAACGCATTACATTTACGAAAAAGATAAATATCATGTTACAAATGCAATGTGCGATAAAAAAACTCGAATGTGACGTAACATTTAAGTACTTTAGACGTAATACTCAATGCTCTATTATTAATTTAACGACAAAATAAATTTTGGTTGACAACAATTTTAGTTATACCCGCAGCCAACATAAACTTTATTTGGCAATTATATTATCAACGTTTTTTGTGACTGTGTCAATGGTCATAAATTATTTAAATGATAGTATTCATAAAATCAAATATTTCCTAAATAAAATATAAAATGACATAGTTTTTTGACTCAAAATTAGATAATCATAAAATTTGTTGATAGAATAAGTTTTTCTGACTTCTAATAAACTGAACTTTTGAATTTTTAAATATGAAGAAAAGTGATCAAAGAAAATAAATAATTTGCCTGTAATTTTTTTCAACAAATTGGATAAACTTATTGGAGACATTTGGATACAATAAATCAGAAAGTTCAAGGCTCATTCATTCAAATAACAACAGAAACATAAAAATCGAAGATTTATGAATAATAAACTATTTAATGAAATAATAATTGCCTAGGCCTAGTTACTAGAGCAAAGAATGATCTACAATGACGAAAAACAAGACCACACACAAAGAATATGTCATTCATGATAATAATTTAATGGAAATAAATTAAATTTGATAAATTCGATTGCAACACTCATAAAACTGATTTGCTTTAATTAAATAATTTTCATTCCTTTGCATCTATTGTCGGCTTTATTTGATATTCAAATGCAACTTTTGATTATTACTTTTTCCTCGCTCTTATAAACAAATCCAATGAATCTATATAGTAAAATTATAGTACAAACAGCAATCATAAATTATAATTGATGTAAACAAGTCAATTATTGATTATATTGGATACAACCGATTCCGCTTTTATTCGATAAATATTTCCTACAGAGCTAATTTTACTGCAATTTTTGAATATATTTATAAAGTATTTTAAACAATTACCAGCAACGCAAAAGCTATTAATTAAATTATTTTTTCGCTGGTTTGAGAGCATCTGGATTGACGTTCCATTTGAAGCAATGTGAAATTAATTAAATTCATCAATAAATCATTGCTCGCTCTAACTTCAATGTAGAGATGGAAT
The DNA here is from genome assembly GCA_030264555.1 of Aleochara sp. GC000083. Classification (NCBI taxonomy): domain Eukaryota; kingdom Metazoa; phylum Arthropoda; class Insecta; order Coleoptera; family Staphylinidae; genus Aleochara; species Aleochara sp. GC000083. Next base: position 11,033 of record JARJDZ010005562.1, on the reverse strand, counting down.
ATTACGTTGGTTGCGTTTATTGTTTCGTTGGCAATTGTGATTTATGCATCGATCACGTCGCGCATTCCTCATGCAGATGCACGAGTATAAATTGTTTTCAATTAATATTAATCGAATATTTCGGCTTTTAAATGAGTGTTGGGTGCATAACGACGACCAACTATAAATTTAATGTTATTATTCGACGTTTCCTCACTGTAAACAAATTAATGGCGGTTTTTGGGGACGTGACTAAGAACAACTTTGACTTTGAGTTGAAATTATTATGTAAACAAATTGCTTTGTGTATGGAAAGAGTTGTTGGACAAACTTTCAGATTTCTTGTTGACATTGACACTTTGAAATTTAAACAAACGTGTTGTACGTTTTACAATTTAAGGAAATTAATATTTTCTTTGTTTGCTTGGGGAATTTCCCATTGAAGAGTAGACAACTTTTTGTTGCAAATATTTTCAAGGTTTGACCTTGTTATTAGTACATTTTAAGTTTCGCATTTGCAATTTTTTTCCTGTCTTGAAAGTTTTGAAAACTCTGAAGAAATTATTGATTTTTCTTGGTTTTGAACCAGTACTTTGAAATTTTTCAAACATCAATTAGTATATAAAATTTGAACTCTTGAATATTTAATTCAAATTAGGACCCAAAATCCTCTTGCAACTCAATTTGTAACTCAATCCCAATCTAAAACCCCCAAATTGAGTAGACTAGGACCATTTACTTTCATGTCTCATGGTAAACGACACCCAAATTGATGTGGCATTCGTCCACCAAGCGTAAAACCATCAACTTTCCGCATTCCATCCGCATCTTTCCAAAAGTTCTACCAACAATCTGACATGTAACTGACCGAAAATTGCGAAATTAACTACTAACTCCCCATTAGTAAGATAATTTATAGTACCAACATCAATCAACCATGATATTTACCATGGTAACGTTTACATAATCGTTAATTAAATCAAAAATAAAGGAGAAACATCCAAAATGCTAAAATTTGTGTGTGTTTAACAAAATTCTAAAAATGAGTTGCTAAAAAATTCAATTAAATCGATAGAGCAACCCACCAGAAGAACACCAAACGTACATCAAAGAGTTTTCTATGTTCAAAAGAAGGGTGTTTATTTGCTTTGATATTTAATCGCTTTATCGTCAGAAACGCTCCACTTTGATGGTAAATTGTTACGCAATTTTCACTTTAGACCGCGATTGAACTCACTTTCGACAGTTTCCAAAAAGACATGGAAGGCTCATTGAAGTCAAGTCGAGCTAAACCAGAGAGCAGATTTGATTGAAAGCCCAAGATTTGATTGATTTTGATTTTAGAGTGATAGAGGAGATTTGCAGTTTTCTTTGAAGGTTGCAAAATCATGAAAGCACCCTTGAAACTTGAGAAACCCTTCTGGAGTCAGTTTTTATTGCTCAAAATTTGCAGATACGTTCTGTAAATTCTTGGATCTTAGCGAAACATTTTGCAAAGTTTGGGATCCTCTTGTATAACGAGTAGATGTAAATTTACACTTCAAAAGATCCCTAAATTGTTAAAAGCCATAAAATCCGAGAAAATTTATTACGTATTGAAATTTAATAAACATTCTGCTTGAAGAGTTCAATTTATGCGAAATTTATTTGCAAAATTTTGTCAGTCAATTGTTGTGAATGAGATTAAACTGAGATATGAATGGTAACAAAGTTTGGTAGATTTTTCATGTTTAGCACGTTCAAAACTGGTATTTTCTAGTTTATTCCAATGGTATTTGTAAAACTGTATTGAAAGACCTCCAATAAGATAAGAAAAGTGAAGATACCTGAGTCAGGTGTCACAAATTTTAGTATGGACCCAAGAATACTTTCAATTTAGGCTTTAGCTAAATCACATTTTCAAAATGTGGCATCATAAAGATTTAAACCTGCGATGATGGCAAATAAAATGCCTTTTTTCGTCAATAAAATTGCAATTTTTTCATATTTCCCTAGCTGATAATCAGACATCTTGTTGGATCGGTAAAAATCAATAGGAAAATCTTGAATGAATAAAGATTTTGAACATTTTGGACTTACCAATCAGTAATTTGATTAAAAACAGCCTTCTTGAACGGACGTTTTGTTACCTAGCTATGCAAATTTATGGTAAACGGTTAAAAAACATTATGCAAATTCGTGCAGCATTGACAATGAAATATCGCCATATTTTCGTGTGTAAGAAACTGCAGGTAAACGCGCGCTTCATTCCATCCAAATGCTCGTTTCCTTTTCGTTTCGAATGTCAAGCCACAAAACGGCAATCGCATCGCATTTTGTTTACAACCTGTGCCATTGAAGCCAAAACACGAAATGCAGACACAAATAAGGAGTGCGCCAGGCGTGAGAGAAGCCCGGCAACAAAAACGGCACGAAGCACGAACATGGGGCTCGAAGAAACCGAGAAGTGAACGAAGCAGCAATCGAAGCCAACTTCTCGAATGTACATTTTAGGCGAGAAGCCATCGCGCATACCTACGACTCTTCAAGTATGGAGATGTCTTAAGTGCACCACTCCGGTCGCTGCTGCTGGGCTCCGCGAACCACGAGTCCAAGAAGAGCCACGAAGACGTCGTTGAGGAAGAAAACCGGCTCGAGGTGATGATGCTGGTGCTGCTGGTCCATGGGAGTGCTTCTTGTTGGCATAGGTTCTCAGCCAACATCAAAACATACAATCATAACAAACCCGCAGCGAAAACTACGAAAACAAACTCGATTCCGATGTGGGAGGTGTTCATTCGTTATTTATGCCTTGTTTACATGTCCCTCAATCGTGGACACAATTACAGAGTACTTACAACATTTGGCATTGAAGCAACAACTCATCCAGGAGGCTTTAGGGAAACAACCAACCTTGTAAAAACATACCTTAAACCGCGTCCAATGTCAACAGATGTTCAATTCGATCCAAGTGGTCGTCGTCAGCGTTTGTTTCGGCAGTTATTGGCATCCAAACAAATGGGCATCTCACTCGCATCTCGGCGTCATTTCGTTCAGGCGACTGTTTTAATCCGAACTGAAAGCATGCATCCAATGGGACAACAAAACAGAACTGCACTCGGCTTCAACGCCGCCGGTATTCGCACACTGCGAAATCAGAATCGACGCGGACTCACAATGATGTTGTTCACGCGATCGTAGATGGCTGTGCAAAAAACGAGTGTAAACAACGCCCGGCGTGTAGAAGCGTACGACGCGGCGTCTGCTGACGAACTGGTTCGGAATTGTTGAAGCAGCGGAGTCAGTAGTTCCCCTGTCTGGCTGTGCTTTGCACGGTGCGCGCAGTGAGTTTCGTACGTTTTCAGCGTGGCAAACAAGTCATGGATTCTACATGTTGGCGCAAGTGAGAACAGCATAAAATGGATGCATGCAAGAGATGCTGGTCGCCATTTGCAGGGTTTGCGTGTTCAGTAGGGTGCCTAGAGGGTGCGATCGCGTAAAGCCCCGGTTGCACATCATAGAGGGTTGCTCGCTTGGTCCCCTCATCGAATGTTGGGTACTTAAGTCAGGGGATAATTCGAGTATGGACTAGGCTTTATAGCATTGGTGTAGTCGAAACACATCGTGCATAGATGCAAGGAGTGTTGCATCATTGCTGGATGGAGTCTTGGAATGATGGGTTCAGGGTTCAGGATGAGTCATTTCTTGACACCCCTCGAGGACATAATTTCATTATGTTATGAATATCCATCTCTGTTATCTTCCTAAGGGTTGGTCTTCCTTTAATTAGAGATTAATGGTTAATTAATTGAGGTTTGTTTTGTTTGTTTCCAGTTTGCTTGGTAAGTCAGTTCTGTAACTAGACTTTTCTATGATTACAGGTGAAATGAGCTACAGGGTGAAGACAATAAAGCCTTTGGTGCATATATCATCAAGTAGGAGTAATTTACTAATGGCATTTTGCTAAGAAATGGAATTCGTAAGTTGAATTTGAAAGCACCTTCAGAAAGAATTGGTTCCAAGTATCCAATTGGACAAAATCATGGAATGTGCTTAGGACCACACACTTGCTTATTCTGCCCTTTTCCAAAAATTTCAGAGAAAAAATGTCTCAGATTTAGGCTTAGAAAGACGGTATTTATTACAAGGAACCAAAAAAGAAACTTTATTCGTATTGTAGTTCCACTAAAACAAAAGTTATTGCCATTTAGAATTTTTTGAAAACAGCAAAATTATTCTTTTTATTGGAAAAATATTTCAAAGGAGTGATTTCTTTGAGAAAAATTTGAAGTGGTATTCATTCAATTAGATAAAGAAGTCAAACCTACCCGATTTTACAAAAAAACAATGTCTAATTATTAAATTTCAAAAGTAGTACGTCAGAAAATATAGTATCTATTTCATTATTAAAATTCAAGAAATTCTTATTAAAAATTTAAAGTCGAATACCATATATTGAAAGTACAACTCTTTAACTTTCGAAATTTTCAAGAACGACCCCGATATCTCAATTAGTTTCGAAGATATTGAATTTTATTTGAAACCATTCCTACTTTAGTCTTACTAATTTTCTATAAAATATTTTAAAAATTTTAAAAAATATATCGAAAGATGAAGAGATGGCCTTTCATTTGCTTTTTTAATCATGAAAATCGGTCCAGTAGTTTTCGAGTTATGATCAAAAGAAGTCTTATGGAAATTTACATGGGGATTCAAACCGGAAACATACCCTCGAAAAATCCATGATGGCCGCTCCCATTTGATTTACATTGGCGTTTCTAAGGATAAATTGCACTTCCTTCGTCCTTGCTGGATCGGTTCAGTTTATTTTTTACATTTTATTTAATATCTCGAGAACGGCTCGACCGATTTTCTCCAGATTTGGCACATAGACTAACAGATAGATGTAGATTCAGATTTTGGAGGCGGCAAATCCGAAAAACGGTTGGGGGCGGCTATTTTCCGCAAGCAAAATGAAAAAATACCTGAAACTGGTAGATCCGCTCGATTAATTTTTATCCAATTTCGAATATATAATGGTATATTGACGTAGATACTGTAGCAGGGGCGGCAGACTGAAAACTCTCCGGGGGCGGCAGATAAACAGCGTTAAATACCTCAATATACTTTTGTTAATATCTCGAAAACGGCCGAACCGATTGTTTTCAAATTTTCACCATTTGTTTATTATACAATTATCAATAAATACGCAGAGTTTCAAGTTATTCTGTCGGTTTGTTTATAAATTATTAATTGTTATAGTTAAAATAGGGTATATAACAAAGTTTATGGCAATTTTTTTCCGAAATGGAGCAAAGTTCAGGAATCAAATTTGCCTATTATTAATGATAGTTATCGCAAAACGAATAAATACAATTTATGAAATGTAATCTTCCTGCTAAATATTTATTTTGGATTATTCATGGGACGCATGAATCAATCATGTTGATGCAAATGCATTTTTGATGCAACAAATGTGCCACCCAGAGATGAAAAATGGTTCCACATAATTTATGACTGTTATCCACTATTTTATAACAATTTTATACCATGACGAAGAGTAAATAGAGTTCACGGTGCTCTAAACACAAAAAATGTACAAAAACTCAAACAACTTTATGCTGTCAGTCCAAGAAACGTAGAGAGGAGTCAACAACAATGCAGCAACTTCTGAAAGAAACCACACATTGTGGGCTGGGAAATTGAAGTGCATGGCATCTCGAATTTCATTCAATTTGTAGCTTTTTGTTGCTTATCGAAGCCAAGATATCTTTGGTAACGATTGAAAATTTTGGACATTACCAACTTGTACTTTACATTTTTCTGTGATATTTCATATTATACAATTCTATTCGTAATGCACGAATATCCCTGAGAATACATAAAAAATTGTATTTGTGTGGTATTATGTTCGTACAATTAAGAAATTGGTTTGTTGGAAGCAGTTCCAATTTGCAATCGCAATTGGAACAGAAGCTCCTCAAACGAAATGAAAGTAATTAGCAAATTGGAGAAACGCACTCACCCTTGATTTCGGTGTATGTTTGAGTCCAATCGCTGGTTGGCTTCTGTTGCTCTGCAAATGTCAGAAAAAAGTCTAATTAGTACGTGACAAGGGAGGTAATTGCCATGGCACATCCTCATTAATTAAAAAGGACAATGTTATGATAAGAAAATTCTTTTCTAATAAGCTGATTTTTTTGAGGACTAAATTTAGAAAACATTGCTATAATAATATGTAATTGCTGATATGGGAATATGAGTCGTCAAGTTATATCGACGATGAATCATTAGTTACTTCATAAATTATTCATTCATAATGGCAAACGAAACGAAATAAAATGCTGCACGATGAAAGCAAACAAATTGTGAATCGTTGTATAAGAATAATGCGTTAATTGCAATCACGTGTTTCAACAAATGCGAATAATTCGTGATGCAATAACAATTGTAACAAAAAATTTGATACTTTTCGTACTCCATTACTGACTTTCATGGTATTGCAATAGTTAATTAATATTTCAATACCTGGTAATTGTTTCAAAGGATTCACGCGTTTTTCATAGTTTTATGTAATTTGAAATGATTACCTCCATTATTCATCGTTTACGCCGCTTGAATTGCGATGAATGCATCCAACAGATTCATAAATACAAAAACAATAGCGTGCTCCTTGTTTCGTATTCAATTTAAACATCTCGGAGGAATATTTTTATTCCTTCTTATTGTTGTTGCAGCACGTGCCGATGCCGTCACAACTCGACAAAGCAAAAGTTATACGAACACTAAATTCAAGCTGTAACAGCTACCGAACCAACGAAACGAACAAAAAATAATGAGAAGTGAGACGAAGTGGAATAAGAAACAACAAGACACCAAACAAAACCTATTATATTTCTATTATATCATTATGTGCGCGCATTATTTGCTTTTTTGTTTTGTTGTTTCTTTAGCACGCACTTTTAAGGAAGCGAGCAACTAATTCGTGTTTAACCGTAGCCGTGTGATGAATGACTGACTTGTATGACGAAGTGTGAGCTGTGAAATTGTTGTTAACTTGGCGTGGTGACACTTTTGTCTAACATTGCGTTAAGAACTAATTCCAAATAGAAGTTTCCTGTTAGGAACAACAGAAACAGTTCAAACTTTAACATCACAGATTAAAATTTTGAACGGAAAAAATCCTGAATCAAGGATGACTAGGAATTAATGATCTGGAATACCAGAAGTTTGGATTTGAAACCGGATACAGAATCAACATCCACAATTTTCTGCAACAACAATCCAATGTTGGAAACAACTAAAAGAAAACTAAAACAAAAAGAAACCAAAGTTATTGAAAACTAAAGATAAGTCATATATGACAGCTTTGTAGATTACCTCATTCCATTTCTTATTCTGTGGTAACCGATATTCAATACTCTGAATCTCCTGGATCTGTTTGACAGTTTGCTGAAGATCCGCTTTAAGCTTCTGCTGAAATTGCTTCTGAACCAGAAGTTTCTGCTCAGCATCATCAGTGCTCGTCTCACCTTCAACCAAGCAAGTGGGACCACCCTTCTTAACAGGAGCAACAACCCTATGGGATAACAACTCCTCCAACTTCTTAGTAGACTGCTGAAACTGCCCCTGGGATATGAGAGGTTTCTGTTGCTTCTGTTTCTGTTCACTCTTTTCCGCGAAGAGTTGACTCGTCTGGGCAAGGTTCAGTTTGTTGATTTGACGTGGCGGAGGTGCCACAGGGCTGCTCCCATCCGTGTGATCGATCCTCAGGAGTTTATCCTGAGTCTGGTTCAAATACGGAGTCAGAGCCTGAGCATTCGCCACGTACGGCTTCGGAGGTCGATGCACGTGATGTTGTTGCTGCTGCAACTGAAATGCGTAATGTTGTGGTTGCTGTTGATGGTAGAAAGGCGATTCCTTGAGTCCTGGGGCGATTGTCGTTGTGGCTGTGGCAGTAGAGGTTCGATGTTCGTAGTTGTAAGTGAAGTCCGAGGTCTTCCTCTGATGCATAGCCTGCACTGGAGGGTTCAACAGCTTATTGAAGTCCGGTTGGGATATTTGCCTCTGGTGATGCTTGTGTGACTCCTCCTTGGTGAGGTCTAACTGGATGAAGTCCTTGAACCCACCGGAATCCGAGGAGTTGGAATCTAAGGATTCATTCTTCACTAGGTGCTTTCCATTCAGCTCCTTGATGACCCCACAGCAATCATTGGTAGTATTGGAGAGAATGCTGCAGCAGACTGTGCTCGGGGAGTTGGGGGCTTTGATCAGATGGGCACTCTTGATGGTTTCCTGGTTGAAGCTACAAGGTCGTTGTAGATGCCCCTTTTCCTGGAGGTGCAACTGTTGGAACTGATGCATCTGATGCATCTGTTGTTGCTGAAAGAACTCATCGGATTTAAAGTGATGGGTTTGTAGACATTGTTGTGGACGTTTTTGTGGTTGATGTGGTTGTTGTGGTTGGTGCTGCACCTGTGGTAGGGGTTGCACTTTCAGGTTAACCGGCGGGATGAATTTCGGCTTGCTGGCTATCGTGGGTTTAGGCCCCATAATTTTAGGCTTCTCCGGCTTGCTACTATCACTCATATTGCACTAACCGAGTTATCACGTTGGGCTTAAAACACTACTGTACACTGGGCTACATTGGGTTTACACGCGCACAGCTGAGGTGTCTACATCATGAGCACTTCCTCGGAAGGATGCGTTTGTGCGTCGTTTGCATTCTGGCTTGTTAACGTTGCGTAGTTTTCGTGTGGTAACGCGTTGGATTCATGTTTTTATTCGTGTCACACGATGGGTTATGTTTGGGGTCGACTCCCTTCTAGGGGTTGCTATGAACCCGCTGATACTGACTGGGAGTTTCCGCAGGACGACACCGGGCGGCGCACGGACGCTTTTCACCCCCGTTTTCCGCGTTCTACTGAGCGTTCGATAAGGCCGAGCATCGTACGTGCTTATAGGAAATGTTTGGTGTCTCATACGTGTCCTATCATCGGCACTATCTTCTTGGCCGCCATTTGGTGCTATCGTCAATTATTCACATCAGCCATTATTGAAATAAACAACTGACATCAGCCCACATTCGACCGGAAAGGAAATATTTGATGGGTGCATTGAAGAAATGCGTGAAATTTAGACTCGAACAGGTAATCACACGTGAGGGAGTGATAAATCTCGATTTCTTAACTCAAGGTCCAGAAATCCTCTGCATATTTTATGGGCCACTCACTCCCAAAGGACATCAAGGGAATATTCCCCAAATTCCATCATGGCCAACCTTGTTTAAACATTTATTCGACTGATGGAAGCAAAGTTATAAATGATAAACGTTGAACTTGAATGTCCGGTGGAATCATTCCAACTCCTCATGGAATCAAAGTTGGATTGGGTTTCAAATACAAACAACAGAACGTAAATAAATTTGAATAAAATGATATCAAGAACAACTATAGCCACCTAACGTTCAAATGGGGCCTCGATACTACTCAAAGTCATACTACTATGTCCCCCTATCGCTTAAGTTGAGTATGATGCTTTGTAACACAGCTCTCTACAAAACTTTCTGCTTCAGTGATTATTGATCGTAAACCCCGGGGAAAAACAGAAAAATAGGGGACTTACCTTGCCACAACCCCTGGTGTTAGCTGACAGAAGTACCCCAAGGGCGTGCTCCCTATATTCTTTGTCCAAATGTTCGTATTGTGCTTGAATTCGCCTGAAAGATGAGTTAAGTAAGTTAGCTGCCTTGCTGGTTGCCTATATACACCTCCATAAAGTTGAATTAACTCAAATGAAAGTTGTTGCGACTGGCAGACCTCATAAATAAACAACACGACTTACGTAATGGCAATTAGCAGTTCTTGACGTTGGTGCTCTTTCGCTTTGATGGAACCGCCTTCTTCGAGTGCAATTTGCAATTCGCGCTGGAGGACGTTCAATTTGCGACGTTCGGCCTCAAGAAGAAGACTCGTTACCTGAAATAGATCAATACCATTGTCAGAATCGAATGTTTATTGACGCCACTAAGGGCGATTATAAAGTCATTATCCGTGTTTTAAAAATGTACTCTTTTTGTCATTAAAAGCATCGCTTGCTTGTTTTCGGTGAATGCGCGAACAAAATAATAGCCGAATGAATAAATAACGTAGTGGTCATGCTGCTCTGTAATTATCCATGATTTATTAATGCCATTGACATAATTCAACCAATTTCATCGATGGCAAAAGAAACGCGCCTCACTCATGATTTACAAAAGGCTCTTCGCTGAATATTTTTTTTTTATAAATAGAAGCAGTCATTAATTAAAGTTAACATTTGCATGTTGACCCGCTATTCCTCGTGTAATCGTGAACCAAACGCAACTGCACGTTTCTCTCACTCACAAAATAATTGAATAATTGCATTCTATGCAAATGTTACACACACACAAAACATTGCGATGCGTCCAAACAACTTTCCGAGTTTTAAGCGTGTGATCGAAATGTATGCCTTGTAATTTAGCTACAAACGTTCAGAGTGGTCGTTGAAGAAGAAGAGTGCATTGAATGGAATTGAAGAAGTTTCGCAGATATCACGATGAAATGTTATTAAATTAGGCAGAGGAAGAGTGCAAGATTGTTACGTATTAGCCCCGAGCTGAGCAGAATCGTGGTGAATCAAAACGGTTAGCGGTTAGTTGATTGATGAGGAACTGCATGTAATTTTTACACTGAAGTCGTGTCTGTCGAAATAAGTGGATAATATTACTTTCCTAATGGCTAATAGTGTTAGCAACATTCGAATATTTGTAGATAAACTCACAGGTAGTTATTGCAAATCATAAATCAGGAAGAAGACAAAAAGTGCACTTAATGAACTGCACTATATTGGTAAAGTAATGAGTTTGGGTTTTTCTGTATACCATACAAATTGGGGACAATTTCCAAAGGTATTTTTTCGCCAAAATATGTATAATACCGTTTCAATCATCCAAATCGGTCTATTAGTTCTGGAGATATGAAAATTTTTGAAAACTCGAGCGATTTTAAGAATTTTGCATCGCTTTTTTCGCTACAAACTTTTATTTCAATTTT
>JARJDZ010005559.1:0-21694 GCA_030264555.1 Aleochara sp. GC000083 | reverse complement strand
TCAGGACTTTCAGGAAATGTTGTGAGAAATATTTGGGCACTAATTCTGAATGAAACGCAAAAAAAATCAGTCAAAAAGTCCCATTACTTTTCGAGTTATTCAACTTTAAAGATTATTGTTATTATTGCAAATTTTGGTACATTCACAACAAAGCATTCATCCAACACCAAGACATGATACATCTAATTCAGTACTTGTGATTGTTCATAAAGCCAATCCTTACACGCAAATTTCGATTAGTCATAAAAACCAATAATCAGTGGACCGACCATAGACAGAGGAAATGAAGTGTTACTTCACTCCCGCGTTTCGTCGTGGTCATAAAAACCAATACGCAATACGGGAATAAGGTGCTACTTTATTCCCGCAGTGTGAACGAGTCATAAAACCCATAATCCGTTGGACTGACTATACACGGGGAATAAAATGCTACTTTATAGCCGCAATGAGAACGGTTCGTAAAACCCATAATCTCTTGTACTGACTATACACAGGGAATAAAACCCTACTTTATTCCCGCAATTTAAACAGGTCATAAAACCTATAATTCGCTGGACTGAGTATACGCAGGGAATAAAATGCTTCTTTACTCCCGCACTGGGTTTTGGCTATAAATCCCATGTTCCGATGGACCGACTATACACGGGGAATAAAGGGCCTATTTTACTCCCGTCACGGTTTCGTTGATCCGACATGAACATAACCAAGAAACAAAAATCAAGCTGCAAAGTGCAAAAACATGAAATAATCTCAAGAATTAGATATTTAATGTTAAAGAAAGGAAGAACGAGCTACAACAGAAAATACCACAGCTACAAACTGTCAAAGACCACACCACAGGTATACATATAAACACGACACTAATGGTGTGCACAATACCATATAAAGCAGCAGTATATGCAATGTTATTTATAGAAATAAATTGAAAAACCAATACCTTGAGAGACTGCTGAAGGAGCCCCCATGCTTGGAGATGCTTTCTAAATTTACCTGGCATCTTGAAGATCTCCACAGATTTCAAGCAGACTGCAACTATACATGGACGATTTTAAAACAAACAACATTACAACATAACATATTGTAATTAGAGAAATAAATAGTTAGTACAATACCTCTCCTCAATACCTTGAGAGACTGCTGCAGGAGCCCACATACTGCAGTTTCCTGAAATTCTCCATATTTGTACAGTAACCTCCCACAAAACATGGAATATTCTAAAATGATAAAAATTATGACACAATTGTAACATATTTATTTATAGAAATAAATTGATAATATTATACTTTAAGAGGCTGTTGCAGATGTTCACATTGGTGGAAGTGGTGATTCAAATGTGCCAAGCTTCTTGAACTGCTCAACATTTGTACAGTAACCTCCCAAAGAATATGGAAAATTCTAAAATGAGAAAAATTATGTCATACATTATCCCATATTGTATTTAATGAATTCAATTGTTAAACAATACCTTAAGAGACTGCTGCAGAGGGCTCATACCACTTGGAGATGATTTCCATATGTTCCAGGCTCCTTTAAGGGAGATTCTAAAGTATGAAAAATTATGACATATGCCTCAGCACCACTTGAATATGCATGGCAATGGATGGTTTATACAAACAATAAGGAATGGTTGTGCAAGCTCTTGTAGAAGAGGCTAAGAAGAATTAGATATAGTGCAGAAAATCTAATTCAATCTCTACATGATATACCTTAAACAAAAGAAAAGCAGATATAAATATTAGATTTATAGCATAGACTACTAATAAATAGGATGATTGATTATACTTATGATATGTCATAAACACCTCTTTATTTTGATTTACAAACAAACATTGATACTTCCAGTTCATTCAACACTGTCCACAACACCTGTAACCAGTAATGGTGACATTCCATTTAAAGAAAAGTGCAGACCACTGAAGATAGTTTCCATATGTTCAATACTGTCAAATATTCAGTGTCAAGCAAAATAATAACATATCTTCTCACATGTAACAGCATCACATGTAAAGAATAAATTGTTTTTATGTTACTGAAAAAGACTGCTCCAGTTTCTAACACCATTTGACAATGTATGGTTGGTTGACCTTCCATATAACTTTTTGGAAAATGTGCACTGACTTCTTTTTTGCATTTAATATAGAATTACTTCCAAAATATTTTTAATAGCAGAAAACAACCAACCTTCTCCATGATAACCACATTACCCAATAGACAAAGTAGCTCCACAATAAAAAATAGGATAAAAAGTGATAGATCAAACCAACTATTGCAACTATCAGATACACACAAGCTTAATTATTTCTTGGAAATACAGTTACTAGAAAGATGATTATTCATTGATGAAAATTGACTTTTTAAATATCAATTAGTTGCCCCCTAAAGAGCTGTGTAAAATTATTAGCTCTACAATAGCAATGAATAATATTAGCAAAGCAGGTATGCTATTTGGATTAAACCATACAATAAAGCTACAGATAGGCAAATGTTTCACCCATTCAATGATTACTTCCTTTGGTAGTGCTCTTCTTTTCATCTTCTATACTACTTTTTATGCTGTTACTTCAGACAGTTTACTACTACCACAGGACTGTGCTACTATTACTACCAAATCAAAAGCAGCAAAATGTTGACCACTCAATACAATGAATTGAATTACTTACATTATTGATCATAATCAGCTTCTGATGTTAATTTACTTATCACACTTACAGGAATTTTTGTACAAGGCCACTACATCCTGCATCCATCCATCTCCATTTGCTCCCAACATGTGGCAGACACAATATCCTTGATGGCTCTGCAACAAGAAATATAATGAGAAGTTTAATTACTTATTTACTATGATGAAAACATGTAGCACAAATGGTAATAGGTGAACATTGTAACCTCGAGGGAAAATGGCGTCCCTGACGGCGATCGTTTCAATCAGCGACGTACGTCCTACTGTAAAATGGAAATAAGTTTTGAGTTTATTCCCGCTATTTGTGGGGAGTAAAGTAGTTACTTTATTCCCTCATTGTATAGTTCGTCCGATGAGGGATGATTTTTATTACCCCATGGTCAGGCGGGAGTAAAGTACCTGTGTAACCCATAGATGAGACAGAACCTGCTACCTTCAACTAGTATTCTAATTCTTATAGAGGACGTAGATCTGTCTCATCTATGATGTAGATTTTCAGATTTTTCTTTCATTATCTGTGATTCAGGAGTAGTAGCATCCCATTGACCCCATTTCAGTTTGCTTGCATACCATGGTCTATGCACCTGATTGTGAAATGCACACAAATAATTACATTAATTAGTTTCAAAGTTAAACATATGCCGCGGCCCTAGGGCTCTAGCGGATTAACGATGAATAGGCCAATAATAGAATCATAAAATTTGGCTGAACACACGGTATGTAAGCCAAAGGGTAAACATACTAGCGGCGTTGCAACATCACGCCCTTAGAATATTTTACTCCCTCCTTGGTCGACGTGAGTAATGTATTTACTCCCTCCCAGATTTGGCGCTAAACATAACCTTTGTAAAACTCCCGCCATTCCCGCCAAAAGTTGGCTTAATCGAGAAGTTTGAGAAGTGTGGATTCATTCGATTCGTTTACCTTTTGGTTCTTGCCAAAGCTTTATTTATTTAGAAAGACTTTAAAGCAAATAATAACTTGCAATAATGATTGAACCACAGGATATTGATCAAAGACTTCGAGAGTTACAACGCGAATACTTGGATTTTCTCGATGATGAGGCAAGTCTTCCATTTAATAACTGATACAAATATAAGGTATTAAATTTTACTTATATTATTTAGGAAGATCAAGGGACTTATTCTCAGCTAATTAAAAATATGATAGCCGATGGTAGCCGGCGTTTAGTTGTTAATGTTAATGATCTTCGCAAAAAGAATCCAACAAGAGCAAATGCCCTGTTGAACAATGTTTTTGAGGAACAATCTGCTTTTCAAAAGGCACTCAAAGAATTTGTCATTACTATAAACCATGAGTATGCTAAAGTGCAAGATGAATTTTTCATTGCATTTGAAGGAAGTTTTGGCAACAAGCATGTTACACCAAGGAATCTCACTGCTAGTTACCTTGGGAATTTAATTTGTGTTGAAGGAATTGTTACAAAATGTAAGTTTGTTATTGTGATTATTTAATTATTTTAATTTATTAATTGTAAATTTCTCTTTAGGTTCACTTGTTCATCCAAAAGTTGTTCGAAGTGTCCATTACTGTCCAGCCACTAAAAAAGTAATGGAAAGGAAATATACTGATCTAACATCATTGGAGGCTTTTCCAACCAATTCTGTTTATCCAACAAAGGTATTGTTGTTGATACTTTAAATTGAGTTACTCAAATAGCACATACATTCTTAAACATTTAAATATCTGTTATTTAAATGTTTAAGCATTTTTATCATTACTTAAAAAGATGTTAGAATATAAATGTTTTAAAAGAATGATATTTTCTAGGATGATGAGGGAAACCTATTGGAAACTGAATTTGGTTTATCATCATACAAGGATCATCAAACCATATCAATTCAAGAAATGCCCGAGAAAGCTCCCGCAGGTCAGTTGCCTCGTTCTGTCGATATTATATGCGACAACGACTTGGTAGATAAATGTAAACCTGGTGATCGTGTTCAAGTTGTGGGTAATTTTCGGTGTTTACCAAATAAGCAAGGAAGTTTTACAAATGGCACCTTCAAGTATAACATTTAATTATTTCTTAAATTCAATGCTTAATATTGATTATTTCTAGGACCATTGTGATTGCAAACAATTTAACTTTGCTAAGCAAAGAAGCAAACCCATCAATTTCACGCGAGGACGTAGCGCGGTGCAAAAATTTGGCTAAGAACAACAAAAACGTTTTCAACTTGCTTGCAAAGTCGCTTGCGCCTTCAATTCATGGTCATGAGTATATCAAACGTGCGATTTTATGTCTTCTCCTTGGAGGCGTTGAAAAGAATTTGCCGAACGGAACACGTTTGAGAGGAGATATCAACATTTTGCTGATTGGCGACCCCAGTGTGGCCAAATCGCAACTTTTGCGCTACGTTCTATGCACTGCACCTCGCGCAATTCCAACAACAGGTCGTGGATCATCCGGTGTTGGTCTAACAGCAGCTGTAACCACCGATCAGGAAACTGGTGAGCGTCGGTTGGAAGCTGGCGCTATGGTTTTGGCCGATAGGGGAGTTGTATGCATTGATGAATTCGATAAAATGTCCGACATTGATCGTACCGCTATTCATGAAGTTATGGAACAGGGACGCGTAACTATTGCAAAGGCTGGAATTCATGCCAGTCTGAATGCTCGTTGCTCAGTTTTGGCTGCTGCTAATCCAGTTTATGGAAAGGTTGGTATCAATAATTTTTTGACCCAGTCTATAGCTGACAAACTTAATTGTAGTACGACCAATACAAAACACCAATGGAGAACATTGGCTTGCAAGACTCTCTACTTTCTCGATTTGATTGCCTGTTCGTAATGTTGGACTCCGTTGATGAGGACCAAGATTTGAAAATTTCTGATCACGTGGTGCGTATGCATCGCTATCGAAGTCCGTTGGAGCAGGATGGTGAGGTATTGCCAATGGGTTCTTCAGTTGATATGCTAAGCACTCAGAATCCTGATGAGATAAACGGCGAGAAGGAGACGCTCATGTATGAAAAATATGATCCTTTGCTGCATGGGGGCAGCCGCAAAAAGACTGATAAAGTACTAAGCGTTGAATTTATGCGGAAATACATTCATTTTGTGAAGATCATGAAGCCCACACTTACTGAAGAAGCCGCCAGTATTATTGCGGAAGAGTACTCCAAACTTCGATCTGAAGATGTTCTCGCAAATGATGTTGCTAGGGTATATTAACTTCAACTTCAAATAAAATATCAAAGTAACTAATTCATTTTGCTTGCCTTCTCAGACTCAACCAGTGACTGCTCGATCTTTGGAAACGATGATTCGTTTAGCTACCGCGCACGCTAAAGCCCGGATGTCCCGAACTGTTGATGCTCAGGATGCAAATGTAGCGATTGAACTCGTCCAATACGCCTACTTTAAACGTGTGCTCGAAAAGGAAAAGAAGAGACGGCGGAGGATGTCAGGATCTGATCAAGAAGGAGACCAAGATGAAGAAGAAGTTGATTATGAAGCGCGTCCAACAAAACGCTCTAAAGTATGCGTCATTCGATTCATTAATAGAACGAAAATAAAATTTGTTTGTTTATATTATAGACACGAGAATCAGCAACTCTGGAAACATCACAACCAACAGCCACCCCGGTCGAGACTCCGGGTACTATGGAAATTGATTCGACGCCGACTCATATTGATGATAAAAGGTTTGTTGGCATCATTAATTGGCAATGAATGAATTTTGAAACTTTGTGTTTTAGATTGAAGGCCTTCATGAGCAGTTTGCAACGAGGCTTCCGCGAAAATCGTGCTCAATCATTAAGTTTGATGCGCGTCCGCGAAATTATTAATCAAGATAATCCTACCCCTTTTTCAGAAGGTGAAATTCAGGCTGCCATTGACAAGATGACTGATGATAATCAAATTATGGTATCAAACGAAATCGTCTTTCTAATATAATTTGCATTTTATTATGTTTCTGCACTTAACTAGAATTGCATGTACTTTAAGAATATCCAAATACATATTTTGTATACTGATTGTCCCCAAAAGGGAATGAATGCATCAATTTATTTTACAATAATGGATGAAAATATAACAACATTCAATATTGTTTATGCAAGATTGCATATCTTTGGCCAGAATTGTTACCAAAGCATGAAAATAAAGTTACATAAATTAAGAAGTTTACATCTATAATTTATATAATAACTTAATGTCGATACCGTCTTGAGCGATCTTCATAATGACTTCGACTGCTGCTCCTATGTTGATGGCCATAAGAGTGCTGATGTCTGTAAGGTGTATCATTGTGGTGTTGAGCATGCCGACTCCGCTCTTTGCCATGGAATTCGTGCTGTTGCTGAATCAATTGTTGTGGCAATGGAATAATTGGGTAAAAGCCTAAATTACCCATACACATTCCCATGAGGAGTGGATTTGGCACATGCAATGGCTGCACATTTTTGTTATCTACTTTGTTTGCAGCACGGCTACGCACAATTATATTTCGATCATATAGTTTCAAGTTATTAAACATTTCAATGGCATATTGCACCGATGCTTTGTGTTTGAAGCTGACGAAGCCATAGTTCATATACTTTCCAGTTTTATCAGTTGGTATTCTTACTTTCTTCAGTGGGGCTATTTGTAAAAATAGCTCGTATAGAAGTTCTTCGTCTATTTGACTGGGTAGGTTTCCACACCACACTGTTAGCTCATCATCATCCATGTTGTATAATTTACTTTTTTTATTAGGTTTTCTAGACTAAACGCAAAATTGTCTATACAGCCATAAATTTTTTCTTCAATGAATTGTGTTTCAGGAGGAACTGCATTTTTGCTTATGACAGCATGTCAACATGATAACTAAATTGGCCACAGGTGGCGTACTGTTGTTCGTTTGTTTCCGCCAATTATATGACGCTTGCTACGATTTTAAAACGCCGCGCGAAACGTTGAGAATAATTTAGCTCGCGAACTAATGTATATTTTTCATACATACGATGCTCTATTTATGGCTCTATTAACTGGATAAGTGTCTAATTTAATCAGTAGATGTATATACATC
The DNA here is from genome assembly GCA_030264555.1 of Aleochara sp. GC000083. Lineage (NCBI taxonomy): Eukaryota > Metazoa > Arthropoda > Insecta > Coleoptera > Staphylinidae > Aleochara > Aleochara sp. GC000083. The sequence goes on along the minus strand of JARJDZ010005559.1, from coordinate 13,978 downwards.
ATATGAACCGTGTACGACATGAACAACTTTATTTCTTGGTTACATCACTTTATTTGTGAATGCGTTTGCGATAAGATAGTAAATTATAAGGGCTTATTCACACGACTAGTTTTTATTGTATCTTGAAACCCGGTACAAAGAAGAACTTTTTGCTTTGAATACAAAATTTAAATAATAAGAAAGTCGGGTATTGGCCATCATGAATATGCTAGTTTCGTATATTGCCATGGATGCCACAAAACAAATTTTGTTGTTTTCCACGCAAGTTGATTCGTGTTGAAAATATCGCTCTACGTTGAAAAACGCAAAGTTTATTAAACTCCCGTTTAAGTAACCCCACTACTACCAGTTGATTTAATCTCGAAAAACAAAAGTAAGTATTAGCAGAGATATCTTTGGTATTAGTCTCTTGATTCAGAACATTAAAAGTTTCTCATTCATTAGGTAATAATGAAGGAGCATCAAAAGCTTGACAAATTGAAAGTTGTGGAAATTTTCAACAAAATGGAGTACTGTGATGCTTCATCTCCAGTAAATTTGGCTCAGGTAATAAATATCAACTCCAATGTTGATATGAAGTCATAGAATTTCTTTGCATAACTTTTAGGAATGGCTGGAAAGGAAAAACATAAAAACTGAAGGCACAAGTGAAGCTGTGCTTAATACGCTTACTAATGAAGTTGCAATTATGGTAGAAATTGGCTCAAAATTTGTAATTCAGGGTAAATCTGTGGGTAAAATCAACATAATGGACCAAATACATCTGTTTGATGGGTACATATTCCAATATTATTGTAAATTGTTTTTATTCAAGTATTTTGCTTTCAGAATTAGGAATAAATTAAAGGCGAATACCAATTTAATTGTGCAACTGGAAATGACTGTCAGGGGATTTTTAGCTAAGGATGCAATGAAATCATTTAATTTGTTTTTAAATTACTTGGAACACTATTCTACACTAACTTCTGCAAATGGTAATTATAATTATTATATATGAAATAAGCTAATGATTTTATTAATTCATTTATAAACATTTCAGCTTGCAGAAATGAAAAGTTGAAGTTGATGTCAAATACACCTTTGGCTCACTTTGGAAATTATCTTGGAAAGTTGTTAAGTGGTTCAAAATCAATTTATGTTCAAGCTGAGCCCAAGTTCTATGTGATTGCTAGAGCAATTTTTGAGATTATTCAAGAGGATTGGTAGATAATTTGATAACTTGTGTTGTGTATTTAATTTATATTTTTTCCTAGTGAGAAATATGGGATCACTTGTGAATTGGAAGCAATTCAAGGCAATAATATTGATACAGATAATACCAAGACACCAGTTCTTGTATTTAATGATGCTGATTTTGATTCAGCTATTGAATCCATTGTGATTGCTGCCTTTGCAGAACAAGGACAAGTATTTATTAGCATGTATAATATTTGTCTGTATATTAACGAATGTATTTCAGATGCCTTGGTCTGTGAATACTGTGATTGTACAAGAAGATGTCATAGATGAGTTCATTTCAAAGTTGAAACATAGGTTGGAAGCTGTTACTTCTGGAGCCTGCAACAACAAGCAAGCAGATATAAGCTATCCATATCTTGTGAATAACTTTGATTTAAAATATTCTGCTTTGTTAACTGATGCTAAGTCAAAAGGACTTGAAATCTTCCAACCTAAACCAAATTTAAATGGCTTCCAACCAACCTTATTATGGGGTGGTAAAATATATGGGAATAACTTAATTAAAAAGAAGCCACTAAGTGTGCCTTATATAAATGTATTGAGTTTTCGAAGTATCAAAGAAGGCATTGCCCTTTGCAACAACCAAAATCAGACATTTGCTGCAACTTTGTGGTCTGAAAATGTAGGACTGCTCACTGAGATCATTCATAAACTTGATGTATGTGATAATAATCTTTGTAAGATTCAATAATTATATCATCATTCTAATTTCAGGGTGATAATATTTGGATTAATGCTCATGGAGTTTTTAATGCAAATGTTCAGTACTATTTTGGTTCAAATAATCCCATGCAAATATTTGGAGGTAGTAACAGAGGGTCCATCATACAAGAAGGAGGTGCTACATTGAAAAATGATATAGTTAACAAAATTTCAAAAGCAAAGCAAGCTCAAATAAAATGGAGTGGTAAAACGTTTAACGAACGCATCACATATTTGAGAAATATTGCACCGAAATTATATACATCTCTTCAAAATAGGTACTAATATTTGAAATATTCCTACTTGGTAATATACTAATCACATATTTCAGGTTGAATGATGACCTAGTTGAAGACTGGATGAAGAAAATGTTTAATTTGCCATTCAAAATGGAATTGCCGAATTCAGTGCAAATTTATAATTCCCTTGAGATCAAGCAGTTTAAAAAACCTCTCGGAGTTGTTTATTATGTTCCAAAAGAGAAGGATAACTTCAGGGAACATATCTTTTCTGCATTATTAGATGGTAATGCAATTATAGTTCAATTCCCCCAGAATAAAATGGGTGATGACTTTTCATTCCTTGAGCAGCTTGCTGAATGCATGCAAGATCTTGTGGTTATTTTTAAGTCAGATGATATATTCAACCTGCAGGCATGTCAAGTGTTTGAATATGATTTAAGATCAGTTGATAATGATACCAGTTATTTAAATTTTAACCGTTTGAAAACTGTTTGGACGAGCATCGGAGAACAATATGTCTGATTTTTGTGCAAATGAATATAAGAAATTGTTGACTTATTGTTCTTTATAAAAAAAGAAAGACAGATAATCACACTTAGGGCTAATATCCAAAAAATGCATTTTTACATGAAATGTTATGAGATCGTGAAATTGTTATATTTGCAATATTTTTGATTAAGAAACTTTCCTCAAAAAAATCATTTGTTTATTATGAACACATTGTTTTATTCCTGATGATTTTGATCACATTATTTCTAATAGTAATTCAGAAAGTATAAAAAAATGGTTTCGGACCGAAGCGAAAATTAGTAAATTATATGTTAATAACTAATTGAAGATATTAACGTTATTAATGGAACAACAATTTCTCTCAGTTTATATATAAATACTACTTAATTAAATCAATTTATTCAATGGAATTACTTATATTTCAAGAATTGGAATTACCAACATTTGTAGCATTCTCAATTAAAAGTATTATCATATAATATTATTTAATAAATTCTGAAATATAATCAATGCTTTCTGAATTACAACTGGAATAAGTATGGACGAACCACTATTTTCGGTCTTTTCTGAGTTTCTGGAAAACGCCAACAGCGTTTCTCCTAGTAATAATAAACTGGTAGGATTAAATTGTCCTTAGATGCAAGGATGAAGTAGGTTTAGGAATTCATGGCAAAATCATTTCGAACAATAAATATACATCAACTAAAAATGCTGCGTTTTTAAAGACGATACAATTCCAAAACGTCTTTCATTAGGTGATCAACAAAAGTCGTAAAGGTGAAGATTAAAAAATAGGGGTAAGTTAATTTTTCATATTCTGATTTTATGATTTCTTTGATAGCTTTTATTTTATTGTATAGGCCTGTAAATTAACGTCCACAAGGATAATATTTGTACGAGAACGACGTTGTTACAGTCTATCATGAGTTGGATATTAACCTGCGTATGAACGATGAATGATGAACGATATCTGACGATGAAGTATAATTCCCGTGTGTAACAGACATGCAAATAATGGAAAATTCAATTTCTTAAGCATATAACCAAATTCAATGTGTGGCAAAATTTCGTTCATAACCTTTTATCCTTTTGTTTTTGAAAATCTGTCAAATTGTAATAATTTTGGAACATTTCAGATATGAATGAAGATTGCTAGTCTCATCAAAATTGTTAATTATAATTAGATCTGAATGTTTAAATCGTCTATAAATTTTATGAGTTTTGCACTGACATGAGTGTGTTCATATTTTAAAGAATGTTGGTTGATTTTCTGATTTAAACTATTATTTTGAATAAACCTAATTAGAATATCATCCCATGTATTACCATAGCGATAAATGAAATTAACATAAGCCAAAAAATGCTTACTATATGAATATACATTATTGTTATTTCAAGCAGTAGTAGAAACCCTGCTTTAATCAGTATATTTGTGGCAATAACTTTGTACAGTTACACATTATCCTCAACGGGCAATAAAATGATCCTTCCTGTAATTTATTTTGTGTCTATTTTTTATGTGAGTGAAAGTGCTAAGATATTGGCTGTAATGCCAACCCCATCATTCAGCCATCAGATATTCTTTCGGCCGTTATGGAAAGAACTGGCAAAACGAGGCCATGAATTAACGCTAATCACCACGGATCCAATGAATGATAGTACACTAAAAAACCTACGTGAAATTGACGTCAGCGAAGTGTATGATAACGTGGAATCTCAGTTGGTTGAGTTGCTGACGTTGAACGGTGACCAACTGAAAGAAATGGATTTTAAATTTCACTCCATGGCAAATGCAACTCGACGAGAACTTCTCCATCCGGACGTGCAGAAGTTGCTTCATGACAAAACAATCGAATTCGACCTTCTGATGATTGAAGATGTACTTCCGGTTATGTTTGCTTTTAAGCATCGATTTGATGTACCTCTGATTGGTTTGGCTTCACATGATGTTCCACTTTGGGCGCACAAAGCAGTTGGGAATACGTTGCATGCGATTTTGTACCCACATGGGACGGTTTCAAACGGCCAGGATATGGATTTCTTGGAGAGGATTCATGCTTTCATTTTTACAATGATTGAGAAATTCTATTATGAATATTATTGGGTGCCACACATGAATAATATTATTCAAGAAGCCCTTAGGGAAAACGTCCCAAGTGTCAATGAGTTACAGGATCGTGTGGATATGATTTTTACCAATTCGAATCCAATATTTACGACAAAAAGACCTCATACACCTGCAACAATTTCATTGGTGGGCGGATTACATGATATATCTGCAAAAATCGAATTACCTTCCGTAATTAATATACAATTAATCATTACATATAACGTTATAGTGTTTCTTTTCAGGAGTTGAAATCATTTTTGGACAATGCTGAAGATGCTGCCATATTTTTTAATCTGGGAGTGCAAGGAAAACTGATACCAAAGGAATTAATTCGTTTATGCATTACTACATTCTCTCAGCTAAAATACAACATTCTTTGGATATATGAAGAAGATATTTCAGGAATTATTTTACCAAGAAATGTCAAAATTATGAAAAGTGCTCCCCAACGGGAAATACTTCAACACGATAAAGTTAAATTGTTTATAACCTCTGGCGATTTACAATCATTGGAAGAATCAGTATTAGCAGGAGTACCCATGATTACTATCCCATTTTTTGGTGAGCAGTATTCTAATTCCAAAAAATTAGTTGCCCAAGGTTTGGGTATAGAACTGATTCACCAAAGAGTAACACAAAGACTGTTAAGGGATGCGATTTTGGAGGTTATGCATCATCCAAAATACGCTACAAATGTTCAAATTCAAGCAAATATCATTGTTGATAAGCCAATTAAAGCCTTGGAGGCTGCTGTTTGGTGGACTGAATACGTTCTGCGACACAATGGGGCTCAACATCTCAAAGGACCCGTTCTTGGTTTTTGTCAGTATTATTATCTTGACGTTATCAGCACATTGATTTGTATCATATTTGGAATAGTTGTTATTTTTCGGTGCACCTGTAGAATATGTTGTGGAAGTGCAGGAAAACGAGCATCAGGAAAAGATCTAACAATGAATAATAATGATTATAGTTTTAATGTATCACCACATATGAAGAAAGATAATTAGAAATAATGTATAGCTTGATTAAAAGTTAGTTCTGTATTTTATACATGTGTATTAATTGGCATTTACAACGTACCAAAAGTTGTTTATTTTTGTGGAGGTATAAATATTAGCAAGAAGCTAACAAAGGAAAAGCAACGTTCTTGTACTTTGTATGATGTCATTAAAAAATAGGGAATCATTTTTTGACTTAAGAGTATTTAGAGATTTTCTTTATACTACCCTTGAAATTTCTTTAAGGGCTTTAATATCATCCAGATTTCTTTGTAGAAAGTAAGTAGGTTTTTTAGGGATCAAGGAAATACTTTCCCTCATTTTAGGAAATGGTTGGTATGTTTCGTGGGTTTCCAATAGGATACTGTAGGATGCAATATTTTCCATTCCGAGATTTCAAGATAGGCAATTAAAAATTCCAGTTATTAAAATGCTCAATTGTTATTTCAACATTTTAAGGCTTTGGGAAAGTGGCCTAAGTCCATTTATTTACAAATGAATCGTATTGCTAAATTGTATCTTAGGGTGTTCACTTTCCGAACAACCCAATAAAATATTTCAATTATTGGAAAATTCGAACACATAAAATGTTGGTGTTTGAAAGCAAATATATTTGGAAATATATCTTGAATCATTAGAAAATCGAATTCACTTCTTTTGTCAAAAAACATGAAGTTTCCCCTTGGTTCCTTTTGCTTTAAATAATTTACTTAAAAAATCAATTTCTTCAGTTGATTTCTATTTAACTTCAGGTCGTTTAAAGCAGGGCTTCTTAAACTTTTTTCATCGGCGACCCCATTTAAGTTTGCGTTTTGTCTAGCGACCGCATACGAATATAAAAGAAAGATAAGATGCTATAAAATCTTGTATTTAAATATTTGACATTAGAATCTTTTGCAACCCCAGAATTTTGCTAAGCGACCCCATTTGGGGTCGCGGCCCATAGTTTAAGAAGCCCTGATTTAAAGGCATGCTGGTTATGCAACCCAACCAGCATATTGATTCTATTGATCTTGAATTTTCCGGTTGGAAAATATGTAGAGTATATTTTGATATAACAAGTCATTTGAAAGTATTATAGCCCAAAAACTATCCATCAATTTGACATCCAAAATCGGGATAATAACGATTAAATGACTTTTCTGCTAGAAATTATAATTGATATGAAGTTTGCTATCAACTCTCAAAAATGTGACACAATCAAGTTTCTAAGCAACGAAATAGTAAGATAAACAATTCAATAAACCAAATCGTAAACGAATATTTTTAGCAATGACACTTATAATACAGAAGACAGCTCAAATCGAAAAGGAATAAATCTTAGTAGCACTAAAGCTCAATTTTTACACGTTTAATTGAAAGTATCACTTGAATGGGAGATATAATCCGAGAATGGATAATAAATCAAATAGGAGAGACTTCCGGAAAACAAGCTTGGGCCGAAGACCGAGGAGGCGGAATCATTGCCAAATTATTAAACTCTTACACATTACTTACAGATGAACAAGTGGAAATCATCTTCTGCCAGCAGGGAGAACTCTATGAGTCGACCCTAGAAGCGATGCGATTGGCAATCACTGGTCTAGGAATAAAACTGGATAAGGAGGAATATCAGGATGTACTCCAAGCTAAAGGAAACTCAATTACACGCCTTCTGTACGAAATGTATCTGGTGCTACATGACAAAGACGCAATGCATTTTATGCTTGCACGTAAATTAAACGAATCACCTCATTCTTCACGCATCAATGTCCATCAATGCAGCGAATATGGTGGTGAAAGCGAGAGCGAAAAGTTTAGCAATCCCCTTGCAAAGAGCCTGATGGATAAGGATGAAATCGTCGAATATCACATTAACAAGTACCTAGACTTGATGGAGAAATGCAAGAAATCAAGGGAGGTGTATTTGAGTTTCATTAACGAGAAACGCATCCTTGAGGAACGCAAACATGTGAAGATGACGGTATCCGAGAGTGTTATTGATACCGAAGGTGTTAAATGTGAAGAATTACCGGTCGATGCTGAAAGCCTCAATCAGTCAGCAACGGAACTCATCAAGGAAGCACATCGAGCTCGCAGATTGCCGCCTTTAGTTCCGAACAAAGCTGTGTCGAAAGACATCATCAAAACGATTCAGAAAAAGAGCCAGAAAATGCACAAAATTCGGGAGAGTCAGGGCAGCTATCGTAAGACGATATTGAAGAATCTATGGGAGACGCTGCTTGAAGGTCAAGAGGAATATTTTAAGAACCAATTCACTGAAAAGCTTCAACAACAGAGTTTGTACGAACAACAAATAACGACATGTTTGATCAACGTCCGGAATAAACGCGATATGATTGCTGAACAGAAGTATGAACGAATGGCGGGCATCCAAGAAATACAAGAGAGGATGTTGCTGGATCAATTGATGGATGAGGAGCGGAAGAAGGATTACGAACGGACGGAGTACTACAAGGAGAAACAACGCAAGGAAATGCTGCATCGAAATTTATACGAACGGAAACTGAAGCGCAAGCAGGCAAGAATGACGGATGAATGTACATCTATCATGAATGATATCGTGGATATTGCTCAATACACCATTAATTACAAGGAAACTCATTGTGATGACCTCCCACGAAGGAAACGCGACGATTTGGCTCGTTTATTTGTTGCTAAACAGCCAATTTTCAACCAGGTTGAAGATGTTTCTCAAGTGATCGATATTGATGTTAGTTCTTCGAATGTTACTTCTGAAGATGAGTCTACAAGTGAGATCATCACAGTAAATGAACTCGATCGGCAAAATGCAATAGACGATTTGACTTTTGAAGATTACCACACATTTCGATGGCCTTGGGATTACAATTGCTGGATGAATTTCGAGTATTTTCCGGAAATGACTCGTGGGTTGAACGTCATAGGGCATATTGTCCATCGACTCCTTAAGGAAAAGTATCAGAAGAAACCCCAGGAACTTGAAGAAACAATCATCCCGAAAACAAACGTTGCTGCTTGTGTTCTAGGATTACATAACCTCGATTATCTTCCAGCCTTGGAACAGCTTTTAAAAGCCAGAAATATAAAAATCATTCAAGTACACGAAGCCGTCACTTATTGTTTGTCGGTTTTCAAGAAGGAAAGCACCGACGAATACATCGAAAGTGTCTATAAAATGAAAACGGAGTCTGAACTGAAGGCAATTTCAGATGGAAAAGTTGGGAAGTCTAAGAGCACGGTCAAGAAGGGTTCCAAGCCTTCATTAAAGAAACGACAAAGTCTGAAGAATGAATCTAAATCGGACAAATCCAGTAAGTCGTCAAAATCTAAATCCAAATCTAAATCATTGGTTGATTTGACAGAACCAACAGACACGGGAGTTTTGCTCTCGGATAAAATCAACCAGACGCCGAAGACGTTTCCAGGTGAAAAACTCGTTCTTAGTTCGGCTGCATGTGTTGGAAAGGATTTATTCAACACCGTCGAATTTGGTGAGACACCTAATGAGAATATCACTGCTCGTGCGGTGGTTGAATACTTGAAGACTTTAGATTTTAATAATTTGGAAGGCTGGGTTCTTATAAATTATCCTGCAACGATTCAACAAGCTGTTGCTTTAGAGGAGAATTTGACTCATATATCAGTTCCAAATGATTTCTGCGACGTGCCCTGCGATTGCGCATCGGAAGGTATAGACATTTGGAAACGATCCAATGCTGAAGAATCATCATCGGTCTCTGAGAAGCATTTCTCTCAGTTGGTTGAGAATGTTCCTTCGGCTGATGATGACGATCTGGAATATGACACCTTTCTAACTGCCTTCATCGAAATGAAATCGTCGGATGGGATCGATCCTGATGAGCAGTACTTCGATTCCTTGACGTCGTTAAGCAACAAATCCATTTTGTCCCAGTTCTACCAGGATCAAGGCTGCAAATACACTTTGTACTATGAGACAATTGATTTCGCAACTGTGAAGCATCTGGGTAAATTGATCCTTGGGGATTTTTCCATGCCTCCCAAGGATTCGTTGACGCTCTTCACGGATACGATCAACTACGTCGAGGCAAACTTCGACGAATTAAGTCGGCCGACTACACGTGTAGTCAAAGAAGGAGAAAAGAAAACGAAACGGAAGAAGGATAAGGCGAAAGGATCAGATAAAAAGAATGATGCGAAAACCGTGAAGAGTACGTCTAGTAAAATGAGCAGTCCCAAACAGAAGAAGGAAAAGGGTAAAAAGGTTAGTAAATCAGATAAGAGCAGTAAGAAGAAATCGTCGAAAACAAGTACTGAGAAGATCGGCAAGAAGAAGAAAAAGAAGGGTACCATTTCTTCAACTTCCGGAAGTGGAGATGTGGATGAAAAAGAAGATAAGGAAACTCAAATACCCACGCCCATTCCAGAACCCAGCGAGTCCGAAGAATCCGATCTACCACCTGCTCAACCGGGAGAATATAGATGGAAATATTATGACCTCCCGATTGCCGAAAATTTCACGGAAGCTTTAGCAACGCTTTGGCAAAATTTGGAAGAAGTATACATTTGTGATATGAAACAATTGTTCTTCAGACGACGAGTGCTCTTAGACTCATTAATGCCGTACAATACCTACGTGAAGAATAATTTGCTTGAGTACATTGCACGTCCTGATATCAAGCAAAAGTACTTACAGGACTTCCAATTGGTTTACAACGAGTTTGATGACGATATGAGAGAAGACGACGAAGTCAAATGCGAATTGCACATGCGAATTGAAGAGTTTCGCGAAAAATTGTGGAAGATATGCGACGCTCGCATGTTGGAAAATGAAAATGAACGCGTGCGAATTGTCCAGGACAATTGGCTCACTACACTGTTAATTGAATTATGCAACATTTATTCGTCCTTCATGCAACTTGAAATTGATAGATGCACTGACACTGCGCAATTGCTAATTGATTACTATTCAATCATTATAACAAAGATGCCAAGTCCAGATCCCCTCATGGATAAAATCCGATTAGATTTCATCAAGCTTCCCAGTAACATTGAAGATATGGATCATGTTGCTCCATTTGTAGAACACACCGAGGATCTTTTACTACAATCTCGACAAAATATCATTGCAAAAGGATCACCATTTGCTCATAAAATGGAAATCTTAACTAAGAACGCGAATGACAAGCTCAATTCGATTAAGGCCGAGTGTGAGAAAGTGAAGAATCGCTTTCAAATGAAATTCAATCCTAAAGAGAGAATGAAATCTCCGAGAAGTTCGAATAAGGATAGTAAAATAACTGAACCTGATGAGGAAGTGAAACATCGTGCAGCTGAATTAATCAGCGAACTGGAAGCGGCTTACATGGGTGAGTATCACAGATGTTGGCTTCGGTTAAAAATATTGGAGCATGTATTCCTTGAGGAAGCGCAGGATGTTATGGAGAAAGGCGCTGGTAATTTTCATGCCTTATACGAGCATATTGAAGCACGTTATCGGCGAGAAATGCGCGCCATTGATGATGCAGTTCGGTTATTGAAGCATGCCGTTGAAGAGGAGACGAAGATACAACCGGAATTACTCTTAGAGGGTGATATGTTTTACGTTAAATTGGGTACATGGCTGTATGAATCTCCATTACCTGATGATGATAGTGTTCCGGTCCGTGAACCGAACGATGATGAGTCCTTCACTGTTAAACAACTGATGCAATTAACCGAGATGTTTTCTCGATTAGCACCGAATGGTATCATTGCGGAACGCGCATTCGTCTTCTTATTGCAGGATTTGCTGGTTTATCAAGGTGAAGATGGCAGGGAGGATTTCGTCCCGAAGTTGTGGAAAACTCTGGAACCACATAAAACACACACGTTGGTAAGTCGTATTTTTGGGGAAACTGAATACATTGATTGGAAGGATTTCATTCTGTACTGTCTCGAAATACGTTTTCCTGACCAGAATGAAATTTTAAACATCCGACAAAAGTTTCGTAATTTAGACCCAGATATGACGGAATTCATTTATGAACATCAGTACCCGGACATTTGCTTTTGGTTCGAAGCGGATCTCAGACAGCCTCGTTTAAAATACACCCGTGAATTACTCTTTCGTCTTTACCAAGTTGGCGAACGACTCAATTACACCGCTCTTTTGCTTGCATGTTGCAAGGATTTTGATCCTATTATGGGTTTGGTCAAAGCTATAGTAGTATCTATTGGTAAACCCATCTGCCATGACGAAAACCGCGGCTCGGTTCGCTACGCAAAGAGTTTGAAACGTATTATGCGTAGGGAACTGGATGAAATTTCCAGGAATGTTGACCGGAAGGGGACGGAACACATGTCGAAGGAAATCGTAGATAAACTCATTGATGAAACTATTCATCGAACGAACAGCGCAGTGCTCACCGCTCTGGAAACAGAAGAAGTCGAACCAATATGCTCGTATGATATTATCCAATATTTGCAAGAACCTACACCTAGACCCGCATCGCACGGGGAGGTTTCAATGGAAGCGTCCATGGCGACAATGACCGAGGGAGAAAATACCACGCAGGAATTGAATGCTGGCTCGCAAGGTCATACTGCTGTTGACGTACTCGAATATCAGATTCCTTTCGACATCATCTTAAACATATTCAACGTCATGATACCGTGGATACATAAAATTCGGCGATTCGGAGAGCTTACATTTCATGAGCGTTTCGCTCTCATTTACAATTCGCTTATCAATGAAGATATAACTATTGCGTATATTTATCAAATACTACTTGATGACGACTTTCTTCGAATGTTTGAGCATTTTTATCGCTTTTGCGCACGTGATGTGTCATATATTGTTAGGGAATTATTAGATGATGAATAATCACCTTTAAAAGTAAGAAACATTTTTCAATTTGTATTTACCATAACAAATTACAGTTCTTCCCTGACTTTGAATTGGATTGTAACCAAATCTTTGATTCCACCTTCAATTACATCACCATCAACAACAGGTCCCATTCCTGGAGGTGATCCTGTTAAAATAATATCATTTGGTTCTAAGGTCATGAACTTTGACACATAACTGATCAACTGAGGTACATTGAAAATCAAATCATTGGTGTTGCCATCTTGTTTAGGAGCACCATTTACTTTACACCACAATTGCACATTATGAGGATCAGGGATTTCTTCCTTCTTTATGAATTTACTAACAGGGCATGCAGTGTCAAAACCTTTACCAATGCACCATGGCCATCCATTTGCCCTTGCAACACCCTACAATAATCCATCTTTAATAATAAAATTGAAATATATGATGAAAATTATACCAATTCAGAGGTTGATGTCATATCCAATGCTACACAATAACCACCTACATAATCCATTGCACTTTTCTCATCAACATTTTTACATAATTTTCCAATGACAACACCCAATTCTATTTCTTCATTAACTTTTAATCCTTTTGGAATCTAAAACACATGAATTGGCCAATAAAACTCAAATGATTCAAGCAAATGTTGACAACTTACAATAATCTCTTGTCCTTCGATAATATAACTACTTGTAGGTTTTAGAAAAACCACTGGATCCTTTGGCTTTGTGAGCTTATTTAATGTTAAAATTGCACTAGAAAGAGTATCAGTAACATTATTTGTTTTCGTAAATTCAATATTTTGAAGTTGCATAACACTTACTTGTAGTTTACTGCGGCAGCGACAATTTTCTTGCCGGCCTGTACGAAATTCATTAGGTTTCCGCTCATCTCGGAGTCACACATTGTGTCGAAAAGTGCAAATAGCAATGAAATCCATGATAAATGCAATTTTTGATGATCTGGTGAAATTGCTGTAATCAATCAAGTTTGGTGTTATCTCATCGTTTGTAGTACGCGAAGTCTCGTGATACTCTGGATTCGATTGGCGCATCCATCACACAAATGCAGCATCTAAAACATGAGATACATGTATTATATTTTTAGTTTTAAATTAGGTCATCAACTTGGAGGATAATCTTACCAGTAAGCTTTTTTCAGCGCTCTCATTTTCGTATACATTATGCCCTTTGTTGTTGGAATAATAGACTCCGCAAGTCTGACGTCACAAGCCGTGTTGCGTTCCAAACAAACTCCTTAACCCATGTAAATCTCCGTAAGAGAATTTTCTACTCTGAATTGTATCAATATTTTGGACTTATCAAGAAAGGAGAGCTCTTGATTCATATAATAT
>JARJDZ010005558.1:0-11146 GCA_030264555.1 Aleochara sp. GC000083 | reverse complement strand
AAGGATGAAGCGTCCCAAAACGTTGGAGGATACTTTCGCAATATGAGTCAAATGCGGCAAGCGGACGAAGAGACGGTTCGCTTCGCGCGATGTCGCACTATGTGCTATGAATACAAATCGCGACTTAGACAAATCTGCGGTCGGATGAAATGTTGCAACGAGCTGCACACATAAACAGCGCTGCCTCCTCCGCGTCCTCCGCTTCCATCGCCGCCTCCGTCCTCCGCATCGGTGCATCCTCCGCCAGCGCACAAGCCGAAGGAATTGCAAACGAGTGGGGCGCCGTTTCGGAAACGACGCACATTTCGCCGTCGACGAAATAACGCCACCACCACCACAAACACCTCCACCACCACCTCCGACGACGACGATGACGACGTCGACGAGTTCGTCGCAAATGTGCCAAACGTGCTGAATAACAGCGACACATTCCCGCGAGCGAAAGAAATGCCAGCGCACTGCGTTCTGCGTGCATTGTTTCTTCGTGCACCAGCCCCGAAAATGTGGTTGCTGCAACAAAAACCAACATTGCAATGCGACTTATTCGTATGCAGCCTCCAAGCTGGATTCGGTTTTCGGCGGAAATTTATGTTTTTGCCGGAGATACGTACGTGGCACAACAAGGAAGTACTTCAAGGTTTGAAGGCATCTTCATGGTGCAATCATAGAAATAGAGCCGTTTTTATGATGCGTCTGGCTTGGTATGGAGTTATTAAAGTTATTTTAAACAACTTTGACACTCGAATGAGCCAGCCGGAAAAAAGAAGTTGTGGGTGTAGGGAAAAGAGGGATAAGGGGACAAATTGGTCGCAGCGAACAAAGTTTCCAAGATACGATACGAATTCGTAGTTCAACTTGATGCGACAAACATGAAGGTATGGGCAGAAGTGGGATGGTGGGTCTTGAGTCATGTGTGAAGGAGGATAGGGAACATTGGGAGTATGCAGCCTTAAAATTGTTATCGGCAAGCATGCAGAACGTAAACACGAATAACAAATGTGCGTTTTTCTATGGGAACGATTCAATGTCGGGCAATAAAAATCGGCGTAAATCTTTGGTGCTGCACTGCATCCAACCCATGGGATGGCAATTCTGGAAATGGCCCAGTGTTTGTGGTAATTTTAAGAGAAAGAAGTGAGAAGACAACTGTGACTCCAGTCCAAGATTAAATTAGTTGTTATTTGATCAAAAAAGTTGTCCGATTTTTGAGTCTAGAAGATTTTACTAAAAGGTATCACTTTTACCAAGAAAGTTATCCCATTTTTGAGTCCAGAGGGTTTTCTGAAAGTATAATTGAAAGACATCTTTGGTAGCTGTAAGAAAAAAAATAGCCTGAGTATTTTGCTTCTTCGGAAAGAAGAAAGAAAGTGCATAGGATCAATGTTAGGAACACTAGAGTGAGTAGTAAGAAAGGGCCGGTTCTAGATCATGAGTCACGTCTACTGCACCGTCACGCTTCAGTTGTACAAAGCGGAGTTGATCTAGAAGCGGTATATTCCATACAATTAGTAGTCTCAAAAATATATCCTTCAAATGATTGCTTATCTAATCAATAAAGGAATCCAATTTTGGGATATAATTGAGTTTTTAGTACTTTTAGAGAATACCTTTGAAGGACAATCTGAAGACGCTTGAGAGTTCATGCTGCCCACCGATAATTCAAAGACTACTCAGAAGAAACACAAGCGTGAGCCTCGGATAAACCAAGACGTATGTGTTGGTAAATTGATGCGTTTTTGTCGGCACGTGCAGAATTTGCAGGACACCAGCCAAGACTTTGTAAAGAACGCATCGATCAATGTCCTGCAGGATTTTTCGTTTTCGCCGTCGCGAACAAAGAGCGCTAAAAAATGATATCCCATGAAAAATAGCCCGCCCTGAACTTCCTTGTCGAAATGCCATTAAGACTCCTTTCACAGCGTGCAGGATCACTCATTAAATTAATAATTTGGGCCTGGAAAACTCGAAGGGATTTCAAACCACCCTCCTCCACCTCTTCATCGCCCAGCCTCAACCGCCGACCAGTTGTCCTTTCTTCCCGTCTTCCCGAAAACGCATTTAGGCCCGTCGCCGCCGCCACCGCCGTCGCCACCACCACCACCGCCGCCGCCGATCGATAGTGTTTTGTCTGCCCCGCTTCCGATGTAAGCCGCCCCCGCCGCCCCCACTCACCCCACCTTGCGAAACGCATCGAGGAGGCGCATGCATCCCCACCCAAATATTTGCGCTTCCCGAAGATCCGGCGCGACGAGGACGGCGGCGCGCGCGAAGAACAAGGAGGAAGAAGTCATCCGGCTGTACGCAAGTCTGGATCGCGATGGGCAAAAGAGGGAGGCGGTGGTAGCGGTCTGCGTTGATATGGGTCGCCTCCTGACCCAATTCCGCGCGCACCGGCAGACGCTTTATGACCCGCTTTGGATGCGTCGTCGTGGCGCGCGGGTTGGGGGCGGCTCAAGTAGATCCCCGATGGTGGCGGCGGTCGTAAAGCGCCACCGCCGCACACGCTCGCGGAATTGCCGGCATATGACATCGCCGCCCGATCACACATCGCCCGAAGGAAGTAGGGGGCGGTGAGCCGCCGCCGCCACCACCTTGGGGACCAGCAATGCACCTTTTGCCCATTTCGATGCTGGAGCGGAATGGGGCGGCTTTTCGCCGACTTACGTGACTATTATAAGCGATGTCGTGAAGTCGTAATGGCGGCGATCGTAAAGTGCGCCCGAATGCGAAAAATCTAAATTTATTTTTATGTCGTGACGGAAACGCCGCCCCCCAACGGGAAATGAAAGAAGGACCAACAAACAAACATCCATGTCTTGGACTCACTGCAAGAAGGAATTAAGTTATCCTTGTTTGGACATATTTAATAGAAACATCATCATTTTAAATATTCTAGAAGGTCTTTGAAATAGGAAAGGTCAAAACTTGATGTCATAATGTTCTAGAACACCTAGAAACATCGCCCTAAATTTTTTAAGGTTCTCAGCTTCCTGAACAGGATACTATGGGTCTTTCCCAGATTCTGAAGATGGACTAGATTCCAATCATGACCAATTTTGATATTGTTGACCCAAAGTTACAAAAGGGTCAAAACCTATTCCAGAACCAGGAACATCACCTTAGTTTTGTTAAGGTTTTATGTTTCCTAGGCAGAATATTTTTGTATTTTTTGAGTTTCTGGCTGTTTGGGAGTTCCATGATCATGAGTTCAAGTTTGGAATCCTACGATGGCATTAGAAGATGTTGTTGGAAGAAGGTCAAACCTTAAGCGTCATATGGTTCTAGAAAAGTCAGGAACATCGCCTTACATTTTCTAAGATTGCCAGCTTCCTAGACAGAATATTTTGATCTTGGTTTCCGTTTCTGGAAGATGAAGGGTTCTTCGATCATGAGATACAAACCAATTTTCAAAAATTTGAAAACCAATTTTAGGTCCTAGGNATTTGCAAAAATTTGAAAACCAATTTTGGGTCCTAGGAACACCACCTTACATTTTCTAAGATTCCCAGCTTCCTAGACAGAATATTTTGATCTTGGTTTCCGTTTCTGGAAGATGAAGGATTCTTCGATCATGAGATACAAACCAATTTGCAAAAATTTGAAAACCAATTTTGGGTCCTAGGAACACCACCTTACATTTTCTAAGATTCCCAGCCCCCTAGACTGAATATTTGATCTTCCTCAGATGGCAGAATTTCATTTCATTCGGAATCAAAGTTTTTCAACCACTTAATATCCTAAGTGTTTCCGATACACCTATTCGAAACCCGGATGGTCACCTCACCAAGAAATTTCCCTACAAAGAGATCTGATGGCTTCAATCAAACCCTCAATCAGAATTTGACACTCGGAGCAAAAACTCCCAACACAATGCAGACTTCATCTATAGTTCATCGGCTAATGTCCCGATAAGTCCCTCCGTGTCCCGGCCCACATGAATGCTTGATACGTCCGTACAAGGCAGCCGGGCGTAAAATAGCCAATGGTTTATAATTTATTGAAAACTCGATGCTCGTTGCTGCGAGCCACATGGCATCCACCGTGTCACACGTTCCGGAATCGAATGCATTATGGCGCTTGTGGCAGGTCGCTTTCTCGGTCAGTAATATTACAGGCGAACCCCCGACCCACACCGCGGAAAATTGGCCGGTTCGACTCGCAATGAAAACTTTATGCAGTGCGCGAATTCCCTTCGTGTGGGTGGTTGGTGACACGTCACGACGACGATAGTGCAAGAACTTCGCCCGAAAGAGCTAACGGCTCCGAATGAATATTTAGCGCGTATCGATCTGGCCAAATGAATTTTGTTGCTGCATCCATTTCTTGTCACAACGCTATTAATCTATCAGCAGCCAGCATTGTCCTTATCGCGTACAAGCCTTGCTGATTACAAGCGTGCAGTGTATGCTATACTCTTTCATTTCCAAGTCAGCGTTTCGTTAATCATTCATAAGCGAGCTGATGAAGAGTGACGGACTGTTTGCTTCTCTATCATTTGCTCTAGGTTTCCGGGAATTTATGGTTATAGTTGTTTCAATGGGTTGGTATAAATTTAATTGAGTTGGTTGTTTCAAGACCTATTTACATATTTGAAAACAGAGAAGAAGAAATTGACTAAAAATATTTTTCAGGTACCCTCGGAACACATATCCTAAAGATTTCCACATTGTAGATCAAGTATCTTTGAAATGGTAACTCCAAAAAATGATTAGTGAAATTATTTCAAAGTTCAACGCACTGTTTGATGTGCGAGAGCTTTTAGTAGGAATATGCCGATTCTAGACCAAGTGGCGCGCAATTGCTCACTCATCATCCCCGCTACAACGTGCTGCACGAGTACGCTGACCTAGAACCGCCCGATTCCCTCTCCCTTGCTCCCACCCTGCTGATACGCAAGCTAGATCTATAATTTTAGTAGATATTGGATCATGGTACATTCTTCGTACTTTTAGTCTCTTGATGGCAACTTTGCTACCAGACTGCAATGAAGACAAAACGCGTTGCACGAAGAACGACGCAAGCGGACGATAAAACGAAAAAAGAAGACTACTGCACGTAAACACGTAAAGGTGAAGTTTATGGTTGTGTTTTTAAATGTGCATGGCACGTTTTTTCTGCACGCATTCCATCCGCGCGTGCATTCGCTGCCACTGTCGTCGTTGCCGCCACCGTCGCCGCCGACGACGACGACGACGAAGAATAACGTTAACGTCAACCAGCGGCACGACACACGACGCGGACTTCTGCACGTGCATAACGAGCATACGTACAAATCTAGTGCACAAATGCGCTTGAAACTGTGGACGACGTGCTCACACCAGCGGAAATGCAACCGACGACGAAGAGGAACTTCCATTCGAGACAGAAACCCTAGCTTCAAAAAACACACCATGAAAAATGACGTTGGAGAAATTTTAGTGGGGGTACCTTCTTCAACTGGAAAGAGTTAGTGGCACATTTGGGGGAATCCCAAAAGTTGTGCTGACGTGTGTACTCGAAGTACGAAGAGTGCATAATATATTCGTTGAAGATGATAAACTTTAACTACCAGCTTTTATTGATGGCCATATAAAAGCTAGTTATGAGTCCATAAAAGCATAAAATTATGTACCTTAATTGGTTCGAACATTGAGTGAAATTCTTTCAGGTAGCTCCATGTAATTTGTCATTAAAAAAAAACGATTACGAACAAAAATTAAAACTTTTTGGAACTAGATTTCAAAATGAAGATTTGATATCAAATAGGAAATATGTATCCAATATCAAGTCAATTTGTAACCCAAAAAAAATTTGGTTGTTGATTAAAAAAGGTGCAATAAATTTCATCTTGAAGCGATTGCTTTCTGACAGCTCGCAGAACGCTGTGCAAAAAAGGCCTCAAGCCATCGCTATTTGCAATCATATTTAACATTTCAAGACACATGCGCGCACACATCTTCCATCCGAGTACGTTTGCCACGTGGATGATGGCCATTCCAGGATTATCACTTCGTCCCGCGCTCGTATATCACATGCTATCGAAAAATGGGAATAAATATCCTTGGGCGAGCGCATCCGAATCCGATCGGGATATTGCATGCTGGGATTATTCAAATAGACATCGATTCAGAATCGATGCGGAAGTTAATGGTACAAGTTGCCAACAAATGCTCATATTTAGTGGGTAAAGTTCAGGGATTTCCTTATTGGTTCGTAGTCTATCACTTTAGTAGAAGTTTCAGTGAAGAAAACCGGAAAAGGTATCGTTTGGGTTACGGACTGTAAGTAGGGTGAATATACCGGTTCTAGATCAGAGTGGTTAAAATGAATAGCTGAGTCAGCTTCAAGCTGAAATCGATGTCATACCTTTGAATACTTTTGTTAACGGGTTAGAATTTCATGGTCTTCTTGTAAATTGATATTTTCAATTTAATTCTGACCTTTGAGTCCCTCCTTCAGCGCAATAAAAACGTGTGTGAGTTATGAAGGGCATAAAGTAGCGCACTCTATTTGTTCATGCATACCATTGAGTACACGAAGCTCGCATGTTCTTTTGATTGTTGCCTTCTTCTTCATATGGGGACTTCCAAACACATTCCCTCAAAAACACCAAACATCTAGAATTTTACAGCAACAAACTTCCCACTAAAATTTTCATTATTTCATTGCGGAGATGACACCGATTAAATACCATGCCGCATGGTATGGGTCCATGGATGGGAAGTTGGCAAAGTGGAAAATGAAATGAATTCAGTACATGCACTAGATGCGACGTATTTTCGAACTCGTTCACATGCGGATTTTCAATCACGACCAGACCAGCACGAGTTCGGTCGCTGCGTGCGCGTGGTCGTTGTGGGGGCCGCCCGATGGGGCCCCACCATCCATTTTCCTATAATAATATAACCCCCTCGACCTATCTCGACCTGCACCAACAGTGCGCGCAACTCGCCGAGCCAGCAACAACAACAAGCGAACAACAAGAACCGAACAACAACAACAACAAGCGCACAAGCAGGCCGCAAGCCATCGCCAGCGCGCTTCTCACATATTTCAATTTTATTAATATTACTTACTACAACAACTACTATTAGCTGCCTGCGTTTTACATTTGCACGTCCGCGCAGAGAAAGAGGAAGAGGAGGAGGAGGAAGCGAAGTCGTTTTTCCTACCAAGGTTCTGTAGTGCATTGATGGTACATTTATGCATGTTCTATGTTCCAGTAACTAATTGCTTGGAAATATGTAGTGGATTTGAATATAAATTTCTTCAGGCATAATGGTAAGCTGTAGATATGGTCAAATGTTGAAGACAATAAAGAAGGTCTAGGATGGACTTCCTTAGGAGTGACCATAGATGGTATGTTGGAAGGGGTACCTTCAGAAACTAGTTTTCAGAATTTCCATTGATTTTCTGAAAATATTCTTTGGCACAAACCATCTAGTGAAAATTCCAAATATTGTCACACTCATTGCCCACCACATCAGCAAGAGCAAATGAAGGAGTTATGCTATATTATAATACTCTGTACTATAAGTATCGTCAAAATGAAGAAATACATAGTGAGGATATTGTCAGCAAGCAGGAAGAACAACATGGATACAAAAGAAGGCATCAAAAAAGGAGCAGAGAGTGAAGCGTCTAGCTGAGATAAAGAAATCGTATGTATGCAAGGCGAGCGGTAAAGCATGACTCGTATCTTATAGCCTAAGAAATCCAGCGAAGAAGCCGCCATCGCAGCCGAAGTGGAAGCCATCGCAGTCTGGGGGCGGCGAGAATCTACATACCCGAAGCTATCAGCAGTTAAAATCAATGGCGCGAAATATCCCCCTATGGTTGACGGCTGCGGAGGAGGCTGCGGAGGGTGGCAGGACGTGCCGAGGCACTTTGGCAATTTGGACGCAACGTACGAGATCGTCTGCGAAGACATTGCGATACCGACGGCGGCGGCCTTAATGGTATTGCATTCGGGGATGCATTTCGCACGCTGCACGTTTATGGAGTCTTCGGCAAGAAGAAATCCGATGAGGCGCATTTGCCTCCCGCCGACGACGACGACAACGACCAAAAACAAACGCGTGCGTGGTATCGAATGCACAATGCCCGACGATCGGGCGAGCAAATGTAGCGCGCCGGAGGAAAGTGTGGCAGACGAAAAGCGCACTCGCGTAAACAAGCCGAGCGCAACGCTGCAGATATCTTGGGCATTATCGCAAGCAATAAACGCGCGAACACAACAGCCGAGGAAGAAGTCATGCGGCCGCAAATGCGCTCCGCGAACGGCTAATTCGTACAAGAATCTCGCAAGTCGCCCGGTTGCTTGTTTAGTGCGCGATTTGTAATCTTAACTTAATTATGCTGCTGGTCGGCGGAGTACCATCAAGTGCGCTATTGGAACGCATTGTTTTCCCATCGCGTTTTTCTGCTCTTGTTTCGTTGTTAACGGTGCAGGCGATGCAGCGGCCGCTAATAATCGCTGCAACTAGCAAATCAGACCGCGGCCGAGATGCGTGCTGGACGAAGAGATACCCACCTTGGAACCGCATCAGATAAGACAACACCCGCGAACGCGCACCGCACGGCGAACAATAATCAGGAAACTCGTGCAGACTCTGCACTCATCGTGCATCTCGAATCCACATTATGCGCTAAATACCAACATTCTACTCACTTCTTTGCTACCCAACTTTCCCAATCACCTCCTCAATGATTACCTGTGTCTTCTACCCAAGTAGGACCAAGCATGCTGTAGGAAGGGTTAAAGATTAGACGACAGGAGCTTAAAACCTCCAGGTAGTAAAAATGACCTGGAGGAATTTTATGGGTGATCTAAAGAGGACAATGAGAGATTAAGCAAAGCAGTCTAACTTTGATGGGCTTCACTCTCATTATCGTTCTTAACGACGGCAACATCAAGAGTGCAACTTTCGGAAACGCTGTCATCTGCTGGCTGATGATAGAAGAGACACGAGGAGCTTTCGGGTCTACAATGCCCAAAAGCCAGTGCAGCATATTCCAAGAGAGTCTGCTGATTGCCCGAACGCTAAGGCTCGGAACGAGTGTGCGGATGGTCGAGTGGACCGGCTCTAGACACAACTTCGACGAAACGCGTTTGCAGCAACTGCAGATGCCGTAACTCTGAACTATCTGGCTCCCTCATCCGTAACCACTAGTCCGGGAAATTCGCGCGCCATGCCCCCAGTCATTGGCTCCCGGAACGGCATCCACGACGCTAACACCGCACCGCAGCCGAAGGGATATTTCTGGAAGAGATGGTGATTGGCCTTTGCAGCGAGCCGGGGGATTACGCGCCCAAAGTGCACTGCATGGAATTAGGGCAAGGCGTCCATGATGCACTCGAAGACTCCACGGAGCAGAGAGCAACCCTCCACCACCACCACCACCATCCAGATGCCCTTCTTGTGCACGTACGCGTGGAGGAAGCTGCAGCGATGGGCGAGGGTGTTGGAGTGTCTGCACGAGGGATGCTCTCGAGCTTGGGCCAGTTTAGCGGATAAGGACGGAGATTGTCATAGTGATTGGGGCCGAGGATGAACAACGCACCGCTTCCACTTTGCGCTGATGGCTCGGCTGCTGTCAGGCGTTTTCAAATTAAGTTGACGATAGTCTTCTATCTGGGGGCGGTATCTTCTTCGTGGCACCGCGACGACGACGATGGCCCCGTGGAAGTCCGTCGCTTGGCTTCGCGTTCGCCTGGTGCAATTTATCTCCTCCATTTGCGCCATGCACTTCGGATGGCGGCGTCGAGTACGGGACGGAATGTTGGGGACCTCGACATCATCGACCCCGACTTAGACACCCGACTCGTGTCGTTGGCGTAATGCCCCCTTGAGCCCTTCCGCGTAAGCCACTCGCATCGGGGCCCCGGCCAAACGAAATTACCCGAATTGGGTTAAGCTGATAATCCGGTCGTGTGATACGAGTCCTCTTCTCTGCAAGATATAAACTACGCACATATTTTCACTTCCGCTTCCAACAACACCTCCAGATATTTTGGAAGCACATTGGACCCTATGACTTTTTGAAGAGTACTATCCCAAATTGAATCCAATCTCTAGATATCCAATCCACGTTGTACTTTAGGTTCCCCTTCAATCAAAACTTCCAAAAATCATAGTTCTAACATCTTCAGAATTACTATCTTGTTGGAACCTTAGCTTCAGCAATTCCAGAATTTCAAAATTAGAAAGGTCCCTATAGTTTTTCTAGGTGGTCAGAGATCCACCTTGATGGGTTCCCCTTGTAACAGAACTTAAAACCTTATTGGAACCTTATCCAACCTGAATGTTCCAATTAATCCCAGTCATAATTAACGTATTCATCCTCAGAATTACTACTACTCCCCAAATATTTCAATACCAAATCAAACATGTACCAATCTTGTTAGAACCTAATCCACTCTTATTGGAAGCACCAACCCTTCACATCCAGCATAGAACTTACAGAATTCTGAACAACCATCCCCAGATCACAGAATCCTCCCAATATTTCAAACAGACCATCCAAGAAGTGAACCCCTTTTAGGCTTCCAAGCAATAAATTTCGTAGTGATGCTTCCAGCAATTAATTTGGAACATTCTAGAGAACTTGAAGTGCTTACTGAAGCCATGCCTGTCGTCTTCCGAATGCGGCATGATTTGTTTGCGAATTGTGTGTGCACCCTCTCTGTGTGTGTGCACGGATTGCAATACGTTCCAGTTTGGCGCTGTCTGCATATTTGCCGCATTGCTGTGCATTTCGGATGCGATTTGCGTGCTTTCGACGCACTGGGCTGGTTTTCGTCCGAACCCGATGCTCGCCACTGCCGCAAAACGCTGCATATTCCCCAACGCGTCCCTCTTGATCCGGCTGGCAACTCGAGTATCATCGCTCCAACTGTCTAACTAGCCTCCCACGTGTGTATCCAGGGCGAAAATCTGGGAGCTATCCGTTTCGCATTCTCGGGTGTATTGGGCAGATGCTGGCTTGTATCGGAATCGAATTCTGAGTAGGAGGATGCATTCTGAGTGAGTGTGAAGAGACCAAACAACATCCACCTGGTGGCTGGATTATTTGAGTTGTTTGTGTGTGAGAGGAGGCTGAAGCAATCAATGATTTTGAGGATTTCACATTGGTATTCAATGAGGTTCAGGTTTTGTTTGTTAAT
>JARJDZ010005557.1:0-29472 GCA_030264555.1 Aleochara sp. GC000083 | reverse complement strand
TATTTTACAGCATAAAATACAAAGTTCCCAGTTTGTAACTAATCGAAAACAATGCACCATAAACTTAGCGGAAATTGCATTAAATTTGAACGTAACTTTACTTTATAACACGTTCCACAGATATCCCACATGCATGACATCAAGCAAACAACATCCCAGTCTGATGGGTTTGCCAAACGATGGCTGCCGTTCGCATATTTATTAACGTGGATGCACATAAAACAGGCTGCATATCAAAATATGAGGCCCTCACGTTCATCCTTTCGCTACATCCACATCCGAACTTTCTATAAAACAGTGTTGTTAGCTTAAAAAACGAAGGAGCTCACAATGGGCGAAGCCTTAGCTCTGGTCCTATCGCTAAAAGCACGTTGATAAAAACGACACCTCTCGCAGTTTATGAGTCCTCTGCCAAAAATACACTTTACACATACCTCTGCAGCAAACGCCGCCATCCGCCCCCGTGTTTATCTACTCGTACATTAATTCAAGCACTTTTAACACCGTCGAGTGAATCCTTTGTCCTCGTACGCAATACATTCCTCTGCAGCGTTAGTGTGTAACAGCACGTTGCGAAACAATGTCGTAAAAAACGTCTGTTCCATGGGTAGTAAACATGGCGGAAGCGAATTTTTATGGATGCTGTCTGCTCTTATTGCAATCTGCACGACTGGCGAAAATTTCAGCTGTGTGCATGATGAGGAACACATGCAAAGTTGATTAAATGATTCATTTTGCACGTTTCAGTAAAATTGTCGTTAATGAAGAATTGGTTTATGAATTTTTTAGGAGTTTTGCTGCGAATGCATCGAATTTATGCGCTCAAATTTCAGCAAATATGCGATCATAAACTTGGTGTGGAAAAGTTTGCTTTGTGATGTTTACACTGTTCGCTGGAAAGTTTCATGTCGTATTTCAGGATAATGTAGTTGGACTAGTTGCAAATTTCAAATAATGTTGGGATTTATCGAGTCAGCTTACTAATTAATTACTCTTGGAGTTTCATGAATTTGTATGTTGTTGAAAATTCTAGTAAAAGAGTAATTAACTAAAATTGTAAGTAAAAGTCTAACAAAGGAAAAATTCTTTAGGTGGAATTGATAATAAAAGTAAAAGTAAATTCCACGAAGACATTTAATATAATTTACTCTGAAGTACCAACTAAACTTTTTTGCTTAGATACAGATTATAAAATCTATAACGAGGTTTTCCAGAATTTGGTACTTTCAACTGGGATGCTTGAAAAAAGTGAATAGCTGTTCTCAGAAATTTTTTTATTATTTGTCCCTCTCCCAGAAAGTTAACTTTTGACCTGCAAACTTTGATGGCAAATTTGATGCCCCTGAGTTGCTTCCATAAACCCCTGAAGATCTCTCAGTTGGTAGAACTGTTCCATCTGATAAATGGTAAGGTTTCCCAACCAAGGAACCGTGTGATTTTAATTTTTTTGAGGTACCATGTTAAAAACAATCACAAATTAATATTGCTAAAGTTTTATTAAAAATAAAATTGCAATTTTTCACTTAACCCTTTAATATATATCGGCTCGTTGGTCTAGGGGTATGATTTTCGCTTCGGGTGCGAGAGGTCCCGGGTTCAAATCCCGGACGAGCCCGTTTATTTTAGAACTTCAATGTAATGTTCTTTATGTATGTATACATCTAGTTAACTTTATCATCTACTCTTCTTTGCAGTTAATTTTGTTAATTTAACTAACGAAGGCTTACTTCTGTGTCCTCTAGTCCTCTGGTACGAAAATCTTGTGCAAAGTTGTGAAAAAAGTGATATTCACTTCTTCGTCATTGAACCTTCTCCTTTTGGATCAAAATCTTAGATGTAAATGAGGGCATCTCAACTCATTTGTAACTTTCTTATAGGAACTACCAAAACGAACGATTAGGTAGGTCTGCAGAGGAAGACCTCTGTAAAAGATCCCTTTGTAAAAGGGTTCCGACGAGGATGGGATTCGAACCCACGCGGGCAGAGCCCATTGGATTAGCAGTCCAACGCCTTAACCACTCGGCCACCTCGTCATATATATTGTTTTTTATTTAATTAATGATAGCAACAATATGTTACTGGAGATAAAAGCATGGTAAGATAATTCATTTAACGGTCCCAGGAAGCAAAAACGCTGCGGAAAGGATTCGAACCTGTCCGGGTAGAACCCGGATTTCGAGTCAAACTCCTTAACCACTCGGACACCACAGCTTTGAGGGTGCATCTTCAAACACTTCAAAGCAAAAATTGTTTATTTATCAACCAAAATAAAATTTGTTGGTTAAAGTGCCTTAACTAATCAAACAAATATGGTCCCTAAAAACTAAACTAAACGGCCGATTCTGACTAAGGATCATGATCTATGATCCATAATCCATCCACAGTTTGGGTCCCCAATACCAGTGAAGGTCGAATGGATTATGGATCCGACCTTCTCTCTTGTATTCACCTTCAAATTTGTTCACTCCTTGAAAACTTTTTACCTCTACTTTGTCACTCCTTTTACAATCCACTATTGGAAAGCAACCTCAAAGAGTTCCACTATCAACAGTTTGGAAACGACGACAATGTCCCAATGGGTTTCAGCCCTTGATGGAAATGGTGTTGAACGTGGTGATGGTGATGGTGGTAGTAAATACCGGAAGGGCGGATATGAACTCAGTCAGGTTGGGGGCGAATTGGGATTCGCCGATGCTTTAATCGGGGCTAATGGGGTGCTTAAACGCCTTTCCGTTGCACATCGGAACAAACTAGGTTGTTCGCATCGTTGACTCATTTGGCTGAAGTGGCCGCTCTGGCGTAAACGATACGGATTAATTCGATTCGATAATGACAAGTTGCGACGTGCGCCCTCGAGCATCGAAACCGACAAATTTCAGTTACGCTTCCCGCCTTGACAACTTCGTATGTGACAAAGAAAATCGTATGTAAGAATGTCCTCGACAATTTTACCAATTTGAGGGATTTTTTTCCAATTGTAAGTTTCATAGATTTTTGGTACCTCTCTAAGTTTTTCTATTATCTATTCTATTTTAACTAAATTTAAGTAGGCAGGGTTTCTATGTTGATACAAGATATCTATGGATACACAGAATTTGGTTTTGTTGTCAATTGTTCGAGTAGTCCCCAAATGGCCCATTATCCTTGTGCTCCAATTACACTCGATTGCACACATTTATGACTTTAAAATCAACACAAATAAAAAGTCTCAACTGAAGGACTCAAATTTTTTGATATAATAATGTTGAAGAATATAGGATATCAACGTTTAGGAAGGATCAAAAGGATACGCTGCGGACAGGATTCGAACCTGTGCGGGTAGAACCCATTTGATTTCGAGTCAAACCACTCGGACACCACAGCTCCTAAAGGATAATGCTCAAATTTTAATTCTTCATCTAAAAAGTAATGTAAATGATTTATCTTTATTTTTTTAAATACACTTTTTCGCAATAAAACTGATAACATGAAGCTTCTTTATAAGAAAAGATCTCAAAATTTGTGTAATTTTCAACCCTCTTTAATCATATTTTTCTTATAATTAGTAATTAGTACTATTTTAATATATATCCTTTTGAATTTAACAAACAATATCTACAGAAACCAGCAAGGCTAAAATATCAACCAAATTTTCCTGGTAAGAAATTCCTGTTGTATGAGAACAATATACATTTAATTTGAAACATGTTGTTCAAAATTGCAAGACTTTCATTTATTTAGTGTTGAAATACAAAAATATCCTTAGTTGTAATTTATCCGTCTAATTTGAAACAGTTATCTGGCATAGGTTGCGTACATGCCGGAAGGGGTCAATTGTTTATTTGCAAAGCTGAGCATTCCAAGTAGAAAATTGAGTTTACCCTGCATAGACTAGATATAAGCTCACAATCTGAAATTACCAACGTGCCCTACAGTGTTCCAACAAGAGCACGTAACATTCGAGGACGCGCACATCCCGAAACTTATCCTTCCCGTACAATTCCTTTTCGTACAACGATTCCAGGCATTTTATACCAACGGTTGACAACAATTACCGACTAAACTACACAACACCAACTTCATATTAAACTAAATGTGACTCGAGTATATCTTACAACTAATTTCCTCCCCAAAATTGCTCGTGTACGACCGACGAATGCAGCGAGCATTTTTCAGACAAAAAGTAAAATTGGAACAAATTGTGTTGCTAATTGGGAACATCGAGGGCGTCAACGACAAGAGACACGTGTTGATTCCAACACCTCAAAGCAAACAGCCCTCACCCAGCTCGTTCATTACATGACGTAATCAGTGCACAAACGCACTTTATGCCCACCAGCGAGCGCTCAAACGAATAATCATTGCATTGCACTCATGTGCGAATTTGCAACATCAAAACAGCGACTCCCACGGACGCGGAACACTTTAGCGCATTCATGCATCCATATCTGCACATACACGCCGAAATTGTGTTGCTTCGTCTTCGGCCGAATGAGAGTGCATAACGTCATTCCATTTCGCCCGATTCCCGATGGTCGTCGAGTGGAAGCAGTCCACGAATGGTACGATCAAAGACCGGAAGTCTTGAGCGAAGACGCTCGCGTAATTCGCTTGAGAGCAAGGAGCAATAGCGATGGCAATTTGCAAACATCATATGAACTTGAGCATCAGGACAACTGACGATGCAAAATATGCGAACATGGGACATTGCATTTCAAAGATGATATGCGAAAATATGATGTTACTTGTTTCCACTCAAATGAACAAACAAAAATACCAAGTCTTTTGCTAATATTCTGGAAATTTTCTTACATAATAATTCAATGATTATGTATGGAATCATCAATATTATCTTCTTATTAGATTTTCATAGTGTAGAATAATTATGAAGGATTTAAGGATGATTCTTTGTTTTTGGAATTTCTAAGATACAGGATTTGCAATTCAGGATTTACAAGGATATCGCTTTGTAGATGATCAAATACATCCGAAATTACTGGATATGATGATGCAAATGTTGCATGACTGGTCAAACGCCTCAAAGGTATGTTAAGGGTTAATCTATGCACCACTGACAATTTCAGGATAGTACCTATGTTGCATGTTTACTGAATTCGCAAACAGCAGGATATGTTAATAGATTTCAAAGTGGAGCATCCAACTAGTCACTATTAAGGTCAAAATCATTGTAGCAAATTCACTTTATGGAAGATTTGGGTTAAATGTTCACTGAGAGAAATCAGCAATTAAGTAAGTTTTACCGCAAATTCTTTGATTTTAAATTTTAATTATATATGATATATTCAGAAAAGTAATTCATATTAATATTCCTACAATGTAGATTTAAATATTTCATCTTCATCAGATTTGGTCAAAAAGTTGGCCAGAAAGATTGGAAAACAAAAAGTTCACTTTTTGGGATTTAACTTAATTCAAAATAATTTTGCAATAATCGAATAAAATTGCCTTTTACAGGTATAAATGTAAGTAAATTTTGACTAATTTTGGCAAAAAGTTAGAAAGATTGGAAAACACAAATTTCTCTTTTTTTGGATTGAACATAATTCAAAATAGTTCTGCAATAATAGAATAAAATTGCCTTTTTACAGGTATAAATTTAAGCAAATTTCGACTAATTTTGGCTAAAAAGTTAGAAAGATTGGAAAACAGAAAGGACTAATTTGGACTAATTATTTTCATTTTGTAAAATGTATCAACTAGAATTTTAGTTGATGAAATTATGTCGCATAATAACGAAGGAATATTTTTTAGGAAAACGTATAATTAAAATTGATTGCTTACAGGTACATATTGAAGAAAACATCAGACACTTTTCGCGATATGAAGATGAATCTGTAAATATCCAGGTCATGTATTTCAACGTAATTAATTTCAGCCGAACATTTCTTTTCCCACTGTTTATTCTTTCTTTTTCATTTGAAATCATTTGATAAATTGCTTCACATTCATGCGAGTCCAAAACCAAATCCCATCGTCAAGCTGAAAGCCAACAAATCGTTGAATTCCAACAAAATCTTACAAACCTTTTGTGAAACCCGAGCACCCATTTTCCAACCAGTTGCAATTCTCGTTTGCTCGACATTAGGCGGCAGATACGCAGACATAGCAAATCTAATAATTCAAACAGGCATCGTCAGAACGATCTGAAAGTAATGTTGAGACGATAGAATTGACTCGACGATCCGAACCCGCCGAAAAGTTCAAGTTGAGTCTTCAACTTTGTGAAGCAATATGTTAGGACGTAGACGGCTGGGGTTACTTCATCCACTCGCTGCAAGATTTGGCTTGGCTGGTAGTTTGCACTTATTTTCAGCTATTTTTTTGCTGTTCGTTTTGCACAGGCGAACGAACGAACGAGATTCGTATGGGATGTGGCGGCGTTGGTGGCGGCGAAATTGCTTCTGCAGTCTATCCAAACTATATCTCTTACGTGGACTGCACGCCTTCATGTAAGTTACAATATTGCAAAGTGTTTGTTGTTTCTGTTGTTGGTTCGGTACTCGGCGCTTGGAAAAACAGTGAGTGTGAGTGGATTGTGAAAATGGTAACCGGGCTTTGTTATATGAGTCCATAAGGTAAGGGCGGATGCAGCTAATGCACTTATTATTTTTATATCAAGTTTGGTGCATCCCCGAAGACACATGAGCTGTTTGCAACCACTGCTTTTATGTTACATTTACAGACTAAATTCCAAATAAAGTCACGTAGTTTTTAGAACAAATAAAAATAGTGTAAGCAATTTCAAGACGGTTCATTTCTCTATTGTTTTTGGTACAGAAAGAGATCGTATTTAAAAAGTAATAATACATTAGACATTAACACATTGAAAATAGACAAAAAATGGAATTAGTGATACATTTTGAATGATTTTGAATATGGAAATAGGTTACAGATGATCAAAATGAATAGATATATAATGATAAAAAATTGTTACTTAAGATGTTTTATGATACCCTGAATTTGGAAATTCTGTATTACTGCAAGAAACTGGAGAATGTAATATGCAGGAACAAATTAATTCAAAATTACTTCCAGTTCAACCAATTATATTTTACAATAAAGTTACAAGGAAAGAATTGAAAAATTTTCCAGAGGATGCAAAAAAAATTACAAATTTCTAAAATGATAAAAATGGATGTTACTTATTCCATTATATAATACTCTGTATCTTCGACTGCTATCTTTAGAGCATCTAGAAATTCTGTATATCTAACAGAAAGTTGGAAAAGTAATTTAACATGCAGGAACAATGAGATGAAAAGTAATACAGTATTGTAATACATGCTTATTGTTTGAACAACAAATATTTTCCCAAGTTTTCTCAATGTAATCAAATATTGCCCTTGAAATTCGTAATCAAACTTGTTCAGAGTTATTTTTATACATCTCCCATCTCCCATTCTGTTTACCAGAGATAGCCACGTTTTTTTATGCATAATTAACACAAATATAGCACGGTGACATGAAATCTCGTTCCAGGTATTCACACCGAGCTAGACGCAGAAAAAATGGCAACATTAAGTGAGCAACAGCCTCCGAAACCATAGCGCACTCAACTCGAGGCTGATGATAGTTGATAGCTAAGAAAGAAACTCGGTGGAAACTCCCGGCTGAAAATTCGCGCGTTGCTTTCGCAGGCGAACATATTAGTGTCTATGAACAGGAGAGCATGGAACTGGATGGCATACAGAAACTTAGCATTAGACTCCTAATGGGGCAGCATTGAATGGCGCACGGGATAATGGTGAGGCCGTTGAATGGGAGTCGTCGTCGTCGTCGCCAACACGACACATGGGAGCGCCAGTTAAAGCCAGACAGTGATTAATCTGCGGATGAGCTTGTTAGGAAGGAAGCGTCGACGATTTCAGCCGGCTTTCCTGCTGGAGCGATGGCGTTGCCACAGCCACGTTGTGTTCCACCAGGCGAGGTGAAAGGATACAGGAGCAAACCATGCCATCTCCAGCCTGACAGTTGCGGTGGTTGCGACTAACAACTTGACTACGAAGCCAGCCCACAAGAGAGACTTGTATACAATGTATTTCGATGAGCACGATGAGCGAATGTGAGGCGAAACCACCAATCGACCGATGTTCCTCTTCATTTCGAAGCTGATTGATGGTGGTGCTCATGCAAAATGCAGTTGCACTGATGTTATAATGGTATCGATTCTGTCACAGGGAGTAATTCGATGAAGGTGCATATGATCTAGATAGAGATCATGTTACATGCGGATGACCAAAATATTTGTTTGGCTGATTGTTGGAGGTTCAATTGTTATGAGGGACAAAGTTGTTCCCATATCTTCAAATGTGATTCAGAAAGTATATAATGAAATTTAGATTAGTGAAATTAGGTTAACGTTAATTGTATTGCAGGTTTGGTCAATGTAATTGACAAAGTATAGTAAGTTTAATTGAGAATATATATCAAATAAAATTCACAGGAGAACAACATCAAATCAGGCACATTTTATTAAACAATAATTTAATTTTTGATATTACTTAATTATAGGTACATACCTTTAGAATGTTGACATTATAAATGCAGTGGTAATTATTCCTTAATTTATCAATACTGATTAAATCAACTTCAATGAAATCTGAGTTAAATGTAATGTATTCTGAATTTTAAATGACAGTTTTTATCAAGCAAATATGTATAATTACGGTTAGAGTTAATTGTAAATGTAATTCAAAAAGCCTAAGTTTAATATTAGAAACGATTAGAAGTATTTCAAATTAATCAAACGTAAACATTAATACATCGAATGGAATTAAGAAGAGCTCAAATGTAGATAAAAAAGAATCAATCTTTTTGAAGTGAAAACTTCTTTAAGCTCACTTTGCAAAAAATTACAAAAATTACGTATGGATCAATTGACAGATTATGTATACATATAGATTTATCCATTTCATATTTTAGTTACCACAAACCAGTCGTTTCATTTTTTTCATAGTAAAGTATCACACCTGGGAATTTCACAACTCCTCCACTAACAATATTATTAAACATCTTAGTGTTATTAGTTTATATTCCAAATTTAGTGGAAATCGGTCGAGTCCATTGCCGGAAAATCGAGTAGGAACGAAGAAAAATGAATTATTATTATTTATCAATATTAATAATATATGAACAAATTCATTTCCGATCTTGTAAATCCCTATTGATAATAAACAATGCCTAAAAATTTGAAAACATTTGGATCATTCGTTTCGGAGATATTGATGAAAATGTGAGAATAGAACCAGTTCGTTTCGAATGAACTTGATTGACAGCTTCCCCGAAGAAGTGTTGACTCACTTGCGGTCAGCGCCAACAATGAAGCACCATCAATGGTGCACCAACAATGATGCACCTGCTACGAAATGCAAGTAATGAAAGAGTAAATAGAGCAGAATAGAATAATAGAAGGCGCCTGTAATGATTACATAACAAGTGCATTTTTTCTGCTAATGTAAATTTCCATAAGAAATATTTTTTCATATAACTCAAGAACTATTTATCTGATTTTGATGATTAAAAAACCATTTTATAGGGAATGATTTAAATTTAAGCAATCTCTTGTAAGAATGAGATTTTTCAGTCAGTCTGTTATTGCTTTGTAATTATAAAAACAAATTGTATTTCGTATAACACATCCCTGTTGAAATTTTCATTACTATCGTGTGATGTTAAACATACACCGCGCATTATTTAAATAATAATTCAGTTTTTTTCTATGGGTAAATTATATGTTCATAATATTGACATAATTAATGCAGCAATAATTGTCTCTCAATTAATAAATACTACTTAAACTAATTTATTTATTGATATCTGAATTATGCAATGCATTCTGAATTTCAGTTAACAATTTCCGAATTACATTTCACGATTTGGAATTACATTTATAGCATTCTGAATTAAAAGTGATGTTTTCTGGATTAGAATTCAAACATATAAATTGGAAATTTATTTGTTACTTTCTCAAATCTGAACCAAATTTCTTGTTTTTTTCAATTGACACTATAAATTGTAACTGGAAAGAACTGCATATTAATCGTCATTGATTTTTAAAATAAGGTGGCTTTTATTCTCTTAACTTTTTCAACAGTTCTAAAAATGTTCATAACTTTTTGAATAGAATACAAACAATTTGACTTTTCTGGGAAAAATTGCAATACATTTATTCCTCTTGTATCATCAATAATCGAATTGTCACAATGTGAAAGTATGATTGATTTTAGTTGGTCCCATCCTTCAATCGAGAAAAACGTGACATAAATATAAGTCATAATCTGAAATTTTACAACGAGAAACGCAATCAGGTGATGTATCAATCAAATCATTACTAATTCCTCTATTTGCAGCCAGCTATTGGACAAATGCGACCTTCCTCACACACAATCACTCAAATGCATTTTGCTTTATTTCAAAGATGCATCAACAACAATCCAGAGAAGTATCTACACCAAGAAATTATTTCCCATTAGATTTTTATTACCCATTAAGCTCAGAATTTTTTTGTTTAAGAAATTGTCTAGGTAATTCAAAGATTAATGATGATAAGATGAAAATTATACGCAGAAACCAATCCTGGCCAAACTCAATTAGAATAACCAGCACTCAATGATGAATGTATTGCTACAGAAATGCAAATCTGACACGCAGAGATTGTACTGCAATCGCAATCCACCCACATGCGAATAATAACGTTTCCATCTTCCAGCAAGAGATTAATGCTGGCGATTTATAGCCGACCAATATGAACGCGCACGTTTCGCTATTATGTTATATGATACGAGATACTCATACTTATAAATATGATTTGTCTGGGGGATTTGTACGAGAGGCGCCTTTATGCCCGCCAATAAGTTCAATACATTTCGATTTATTCGCAAATAAATCGCATAAATCGCATGAATACGCGTATGTACCCACAAGCGGAAATCTCCACGGTGGATGAATCCAGCATTGTATTGCAAATCAATGTGCCTGGTTTGAATTAAATCGAAATATAATAGGATTTTCTCACGGTCACGTTCCTCCTTCAAAAGAATAGGGAATTCTCAGATTCAGCCTTGAACGCCTGGATTAATTCCAGTGAATTAATATATTTATTTCGAATAATAAAATCAGAAAATATTTTATGCCGTAATAATACTGGTATTTTATAGTGTAAAATTTTTAATTGGAAACCATTCTAGGGACAATAAGACAATAAAACAAGGAAAATTAAATGCAACTGTTAAGTTAATTAATTTAAAAATACCAAAATTAAACTTATTGAATTTATTTTCCCTGTTGGTAATGCAACTTCATTAATTAATTATTTATTAAATTTAATGGAAATTAAATGTTCATTGTTTCAAAGCTTTTATTGTTATGCCTTTCGCATTAATTTATAATTTAGTTCAGTTGAATGCTGCAATTTTCAATATAATCATCAAACCGAATAATTATCACTTGTAATTGGATTGGTATATATCTTTTGACAAATTATTGAATTTTTATTTTTCCTGCAACTTAATTCTAGTTGAGCTAATCCAAGAAACAAACTGCATATCATAAAAGTAATTTAATAATCTGCCCTATTTTCTATAGATAGTTAAGTTTCGTGAAATTTTAATTCCAGTTGGAAATTTAAAAAACAAATAATTGTTAATATATTTCAAGTAGTTCGTCTTTAGTTTCCGAAAAGGATAATTTTAAAATCCAAATATTTCAAACCATACTATGAAGTTTTGAATCTAATATTTTACGATCATATTAAAAATTAATTTAGATTTTAACAAAAGTAGGAGCAAATATTTGAAATCAATAAATAAACTAGCACTTGCTGCTCTCTGTTGCTAGTTAACAGAAGCTCATATCGAAAACATTCTGGAAATATAAGATTATAGACTCTGCGTTAGGCAACTGTGTATACATTTCTGTATGGTTAATTCAAATAGAAATTTATAAATTTCTACAAATTTCCAGTTGAAATTCAGAAAGTATTAATTAGATTTTGCAAAGGAAGAAATGTAATATATTTGTTAAATAAAATTGACAAACTAGGTATCAAATGAAATTAAAATCAGTCAATTGTAATCCATAAGACGTCAGTTTTAATTCAGGGTACTAATTCAGAATTCAGTCCAGAAATTCTCATTTGAAATTCAAAAAGCATTACATGTAATTCAAGTTCCATAGAATAAGTTGGTTTAATTTATAAACTGAGCGATAATTATTGCTGCATTAAAAATATCAATGTTCAGATGTTATCTACATAAAATTAACCTATGAAAAAACTGATTTAGTATTTAGCAAAGAGTCTGATTTGCATTTACAGAATTTCATATGATGCATTCTCAATTATATTTGATTAATCTGTAATACATTTATTTGTTTCTGATATTAAACTTATACTTTCTTATTATTTTTTTTTTCAGTCCCAACTACTTTACTTCTCGCTTATTACAATTTACTAATCTGAATTGCTTTTTTTACATTCTGCTGTAAAACAATGGAAAAGTTATCGATGTGTATTAGATATTTTGGGTTGCCTATAATATACTCCAGTACTATGAAATATTTGAAACTCTTCAATATTCCGGTATTTATAGCAATATTAAATATACACACAATAAATTAAAATCATTATAATACAAGAATTAAATTCTTTTAATAAACTTTCAGTTACAAGTATTAATTCATGTGAGTATGAAAAATAATTACCAATTAATATGTTAATTCATGCATCAATATCATCGTGAATATAAATATTTTTGATTGCCATTTTGTAGTTTATTTGCAAACTAGCCAGCGCAAAAATTCGGGTTAGTGTTAGAATGGCTGGAAGCATCGGTTGTTGCTGACTTTGATTGCAAACGGAGTGGCAGTCGCGGCGCGAACGCGGCGGGAACGGACGCTTGTAGGTTCGCACTCCCATTTCCCGCAGGATTGCACGGGAAACTTTCCTTCTCCTTCATTTCCACCGAGACGTTCGCGCAACTTCCCAACGGTTTCCGGCTGCTCCTGACGCGAAACCCGCGCGTTTATTATCGTTCGCCGGTTGAAACGGAACTCAACGCGTTTACGTTCTGTTTAGTTTACAAAGTGTTGTAATTCACTAAATCATTTCCAAATTGCCTAATAAATTCAATTGAATCAAACCATCAAAATATTTTACGCCGATAAATCTCGCATAAAATATGTTTATATAAACAATTCGTTGTACACGCCATAAAATATCAATATTCAAATTATGTCGTTGTGCTAAATGAAAATTGAATACATTATTGTACTAACAAAGATGTAGAATAACAGTTTGAAAGAACCGATAGGTTCGTGCTGCTTCATAGTACTACTTTATGGTTTATCTACAATGGACAGAAATAACATTTAAATTATACAACAGGTAAGCTGTAATATTTACATTCAATTGTGTGTTATTAGTTCAGTAACTAGACGATAATTTAATTTTGCTTTTTACTACTTAATTTTTTACTATATATAATAAAAAAGAATCAATCTGAATGAAATTGAGATAGTATCAAATGAATTTCAAATATGCGAATTATAATCCAGAAAATATTAGTTTTAACACAGAACATTATAAATGTAATTTTTAGAATAAACTAATTTAAGTAGTATTTTTAAATTGACCAATAAATACTGCAACATTAATAATGTCAATATTTTGATCTTTTGTAGAAAAAATTTCTCGCTAAAAAACTGAATTATTATTTAAAAAATATAGCATTAGCACTCTTTTGAATTTCATTTGATGTATTCTCAATTACATTTGCCTAATCTGAAATATATTTAATCAGTTCTGATATTAAAGTTATACCTTCTCAATTATATATTTACCAATTTACCAATCTAAGTCGCAATTGTTGCGAACAAAATTACATATAACATATCTAAATTACATTGGCTGCTCTCTAAATTACAATTTACTGATTATACTTTCTAAATTACTAAACGAACGGCGTACAAATTTTCAAATTTTTAAAACTACTCAAATTATACGTAGAACATACTTTTTTAAACAATATTTGTTAATAATAAAACTATTTAATTACATTATTTTAATTGAAGTAGCCTCTTCATTAAATGACACCTGCAAAACGATAAATTAATCACCATCAACAAAATCCAATCATTTAAAGGAACATCGACTAAATTATCTCATTTGAGAATAGCTCACGTAATAATTTCGTAAATTAGTTTCGAATTAGTTTCGCTCTTCATTAAGCAACTCAACGAGATACATCGTGAACTCGTTTTCGAATTTGGCCGATAATTCGTCTGACAGCAGCAAATCCTTGAATCGAATAGTAAATTGGACACGAACCGAATGCATTCTGCCCACTACTTTATCTCTTTTTAATTGAATCATTACATTAGCAGACATTGATTACCGAATCACGCTAATCAGATCACGTTCAATTCACTTCTTGTTGACCACTCGCTGTCACATGCTCAGAAGCTTCCGTTGTCGACGGAGATTTCATTCGAACGAGGCAATTTATATTTATTTTCGCTGGTCATCGAAATTTCTAATTCGAATTGAAGAATTTCATTCGGCGACATCGCAATCGCTTTGAAGCGAAGGAATGAAATATGGCCGCTTGCAGACTTCCTGGTGAGATATACGTCAAGAACGTGCAGAAAGCAAAATCTTAACAAAAATACCGACATGGACAGTTTTATTGGTTAGTACGTACTTTGAAATGAAGTCTCCAAGAAAAGACCATAACATATTACGAAATACTTGGACGAATTTTTTCATATGGTCGAATACGAATTACTCTATTGTCTACGATTTGAATATCTTGAATAGTTTTCATCTTCAAATATATTAATCTACATTGCAGATAATCAAATACTTAGATCGAAGAAAATACGTTTGTATGGTAATGATAAGAAAAAATAGTTGCATCACTGAGTGGAAGAGTACAAAGTAGATGCGAAGATTGGCGAATGGCGCGTGCAAAATGTAGAATGTAAATGTAATCTTGTCGTAGGTTCCACGTCCCGAAGGAAGTGCGCCAAAGGTTCTGATTTAATTAAAAAGTCGCCGCTTTCGGATGAAATCTACATTTTCTTCCTTCGAATTTCCATGGCTTACAACGCGTCCGACTCGGTTTTCATGATTACTTGATTTCTACATTCGTACATTGGAAGATGAGCAATTTTCTCCTTGATTACTCAATGATTTTTTATGCTGATTAATGTGTATTAATTAGGGATTCACTTGGCAAAATTTTTTTCCTTATTGAATAATTGAAAAAAGAATTCAATACTTTTAACGATTATTGAAAATAATAATAGTTATGTTATCTAAGAAGTAGATTAATCAGCTTTAAAGATCCTTATTTCAATTCTTGGAAAAAGCAAATTTGTTCCATTGTATTTTTTTGTTGTTCAATGCTGCAGAATATTGTTAGAAGAAGC
Source organism: Aleochara sp. GC000083 (assembly GCA_030264555.1). Lineage (NCBI taxonomy): Eukaryota > Metazoa > Arthropoda > Insecta > Coleoptera > Staphylinidae > Aleochara > Aleochara sp. GC000083. The sequence goes on along the minus strand of JARJDZ010005557.1, from coordinate 14,046 downwards.
GTAAATTGTTGGTCTGCATGTTTTTCATATTAATAGTTATTTCCGGTTTTTATCAGTCATTTATATTTCGCACTCATTGAACGACAAACTTATTTAATGTTTAATGAATTCACTTTATTATCTTCTATTATCATTCCAACTTCAGCGCTTGTCAATTCCAAAAACATCAAATTTTTTAAAGCAATGCCCAACAAAATGCAGCAGTGATAAATCAATGAAGAATTCTTGAACTTGGATAGTCTGTTTTATCACATCCATGTTATTACCGTATTTTCAGTTTCTTAGAAACTGTTTGAAAAGAAGAGCAAGTCAAATATCCAGATAGTCATACCTTTTTAATAGTATCTCAGAAAGAATAAAATGTAATTCAGATGAGTAAATTTTAATTAAGTAAGCAGCAAATGTAATTCAGTATGTGTTAATTGTACTTCAGATTTGTTAAATATAATTGAGAAAGCATAAGTTTAATATCAGGAATGACTAAATATATTTCATATTAAATAAAATAAAAACTAGTTCAAATAAAATTTAATTCATTCAAATTATTTGTACATAACATTAGAATATTGATATTATTACATTTTCTAGATAACAATTCAAAAATTTGAAATTCATTTCATAAATTACTTATGATTCAATTTAATACTTTAAAAAATTGTCACTACGAAAAATTGAGTTTCTGCACAAAGTAACAGCACTCTCTATCAAATTTGTTAGATGCTGTGATAATTCAAATTCACCCATATCCATCTCTCATCACTTCTACTTCGGCGGACTATTGAGAACGCTACGATTCGCACCCAATAACGTCAATTGCAATTACAGTGGAATTGCACTCGGCAGCGAAATCGAACGATATCGAAACGATTCGCAATACAGCCGTACATGTTCCTGCCGAACGCTGTCAGAATGCAAAGCACTGTTTTATGAAAATTATATCAAATTTCCAAGTGGCTGCTGTTATACTCCTTCGTACGTATACACAGGGTACGAAGCCTTCAAATGGAGCAGAGCGGAATTCATTACATTTCAGCGCGCACATTGAATAGTTTCAATTTACTGGAAACATATTCCCTTTCATAAACGTTTTGCAAATTTCAGCCAAACAAAACTAGGGCGAAAAAAACTTAATCAAAACTGATTGGAAATACAACTCCAGGCAAAAAAATATGCTATTAAATAACGAGTTTAATCAACGGGTTGGTAATTAGGAAAAACATTGTTGATTTTAGAAGAAAGGTCACTAGATGAAAAATATACAATTCGGTCGATTCCCGGGCAAACTGTTCAAAATAGTGTTGATTGTAATTTTTAGCAGATTGGATATATCGACATATGTTCAATCAATGTGCGTACCATATGATCTTTTTTACAAAAATAGATTGCTAATTGAGGCTTGCCAATTCAAAGTTATGCAATGTAGATGTTTCAATCATATACATATACGTTTGATTAAATTATATGTAATGCACCTTCTTCAATTTTGTCAGATTTATATATATTTTTTTTTATTCCATGCATCTGATTATAAAGTATTTTACTTTTGTTCTAAGTAGTGTTCAACCAAATTTTACTTGAAGTACTCACATATCTAAAACAGACATTAATTATTACACGAATTATAATAGAAATTATGTCTATAAATGTATCATTATCTGTAATTGATAATTTATTTACAAGTGCCTAAATAGTAACGTTGATTATAAAATTTGAAAAATATCTATAAATATATATAAATTATGATAGTTTGCAGGTTTTAACTAAGAATCAACAAATATTCATTGTTTTAACTGTGGGTAATTATTCAAATAGGAATTCAAAAAGTATTAAATGCTATTTTCGTTAGTTAATTGTCATTATACTAGCCGCAAATGTAATTCAGATATTGAAAATATAATTGAGAAAGCATAAGTTTAATAATAGAAACGATTAAATGTAATTCAACGTAGTCAAACATAATCAACTTATTTAATGGAATCCAAATTAGATATATTATTTTCTGGATTATAAATGACTGAATTACATTTGAATCTAAATTATATTTATTACATTCTGAATTAAAAGTGACGTTTTAGATTTATTTAATATTTATTTTCATTAAACAAATTTGAATTAAATTTTTTCCAATCTGGAATTTAATTGATGCTTTCCAAATTACAACTAGAAAAGGTATAACACAAAAAAATTTTTTGAAAACTTTTCTAGTACCATCCTATAACTAGAGACATCAAAATAGTTATTTGTATGAAAGGACTCTATGAAAACAACATTATATTGTCAACTGATAGTGCAAACAATGTTTTCCCAAGAACTACTTACTAATCGACCCATGTTAGCAAAACGTTTCTATGTTTCAATTTGTGTCATTAAACTGTGTAGCATATGATGGTTGTCGTATCTACATAATTAACCGATAAATTCACCGGTTGAGGTTTTAATGCTAATTGGAAGTAACTTGTATTCATACATTTCGGCTTCTAAAAATAAGCGCAGTTTTATATGCAAATTATACTGCTGGTAGCATGCCATTAAAAGACACATAAATAGTTTATAAATAGATACTATTCATCATAAAATTTCTGAATTTGGGTTAATTTAACAACCATTACTGATGATATACTGGTAACTGAAAGAGTCACGTCGAAATAACGTGTTAAAGGTAAACCACGATTGTTTAATTATCATAATTTGATTTTTTTCTTGTATGAATATTATTTACAACAAAGGGTTACATTAAAATATATTAACTATTAAAGTGATAGAGTAATTAAAATTATCAAATTTTAAATTTAAAACTTTTAGTTAGACGATATTAATTACGATTCATCAATCAAATGTATCCAACGTATGTAAAAAATACGTGTTTTTTTTTTCTTTATATGCATTTGTTCAAGTATTTCTGTACAAGGAAGTAGCAAAAAAATTATCTTTTTTTGAAGTTGATGTTAATTAACGGTAAAAAACAAATTATTCTGAATATCCTCCATATTAGAAATATGAGTTAATATGAGTAAACATGAAATTCTGGTGAAACATAAATTGTGCAACTTTAGTAAAGTAACAATACCGAACGATTTATGAATATTACGGCCATGATACAATACCTCGGGATTAATTTAGGACTAATTAGTCCTGCATCATAATGAATGCATCACAACGTCAAATTGCAACCAAACTAATGAATGCGTGCAGAAGCAACCAACCAACTAATCACCTAATGTTGATGCCATTCGTGTGCACTCACCTTGCATCTATTTGCATGACAATGAATTCAATTATGCGTGCCAAACTAATAATATTGGTAAATACGATATTGAGATCGTTATCATTGCGAAATTACCTTCAGTAACGCCAACGCAACCTTGAACATTCAAACAACAAACACCAATAAAATCAACTACATCTTGAAATAATCCTTCAGTCTCAACATGGAAGATATTAATCCTTCATCCTTTACGTTATTGTTCCCTTAATCGAAAGGGCGAAATCAGATCTGCTCTTTTCCACCCACAACTTGTAACATACATTGTTTGTGCGACCACATAAAATATAGTTAATCTCTTAAATAGCTTGTTTTTCCGGCTAGGACTCGATTATTCCCGAACCGGCTGAATGTTCCCTACTTTGTTTATCAGCCGCCATAAAAACGACACCAAGGCCGAGAATCTATTTGCCCTCATAACATTTCCGGAAGATCTATGCATTCTAGGAGGGCTCATAGCTCATCCTTATGGCCTTGAACGGCCTTGACAATGTCGTCCCGAAATTTATCACTCTGCGCCTTCAAGTTCATATCGCAACGTTGGAGTTCATATCGAATTTTATACGCTGTGCTGAACCGCGCGAATGCTGGAAAACCGGAAAACCGGGTGAATAAACTATTCCTACAACATCCAGACGTGTAGTGCGGAATATAGAAATGTCGTCATGGCAACCATTTGATTCATTCATTGTTTAACGAAGTACGTTTTTTTCTCATCCTGTTTCCCGACTTTTTGCGTCGGTTTCATATGTGGCCACTTCAGGGATGAATTTCTAATTTGCAATTAGATTAATAATTGCAATTTCATTAATATCTTTCCCACAATTTAGATTCCTTTCAATAAATAATTTTAAGGTTCTCGAAATAATTTTTGTTATACTTCAACATTTTAAATCCAATTGCTTAAAAATGTTATGATGGAATATAGATCTATAACATAATTATTTTTTAGTATTTTATTTAGTTAAGGCATAAGGTTAGGTTTTGTAAATACGGACCTGCTCAACTGGTGACCGACAAATAAAACATTCGTCCATCCTATCCCAACAGGAAACTCTGAAGGATAGTAAAATATTCAGGATGCAAAAGGACGATCATGGCTTCTTTCACGATGGTTGGATGGTTTTCAATGTTTTTCACGATACATTTGTACATCGTAAAAGTTTCATGATGATATTTCAAACCAATAACGATTTCAATTCAATGCAAATATTTCTGAGTATGCTTTCATGTTCCAATATAAAAATTCAAGATGATAAAACTTGAAAGCAATAAATTTCAGCTGTAAATTCAAGAGATTTTTATACTAAACTTTCATTGGGCATCATTATTCATTGAAATTATTTTATAATTAACCATTAACAATCTTCTTGTTATATTAGTATATTAAGAAGTACTTATCTCAGTGTTAGTGATGAAGGTGTGGGAACACCGAAAGCTGCTTGGAGAAAATTCAATGGTTAATACGTCGAGGGAAAATTCAAAGTTTACCCTCCACTAACACTAATTAATTCATTTATCTTATGTAAAACTTCAATTTTATTAATCTTCATGTTGTTTAAGAAACAACCAATATTTACCCAGTAATCTCCCATGGTTTATAATCAAAGATAACGAGTTAGTAAACACTAGAAAATACAAAATTTTCTTCATTACTCTGAAGATTCATTTTCACTCCGTTTAATTTGCATTTGAATACGCCATTTCAAAGGTCGAAAAGCAAATAGAAAAACCTGGGACAAAGGAACAGCACGTTTTATGTGAAAGCACGTAGAAAGGACAGGAAACAGAAGGAGTCAAGCAAAGTAATGCATTAAGTGCACTCCTGTGGAGCGTTTGAGTGGACGTCCTGTTGCTCCTGTTTCTCAGCCAGGGAAATCCGATGCTGTGTCGAACAGTGGGCGGGAAATTGTACGGAAACACAGGACTGGATTGCTTGTTGTTAGTGACTCGTTGTTTTTCCTTTCTTCAAACGTGAAGAAAAGAAAGTGAACTGAATTGTAATATACTGAGATAATGTTGTTGGCATGATAATTGTCATCAAGGAAGTGACTCTTAAGTAAGTCTTAAATAAGTGAGTGCTATTTTGGAAAATGTTTGTACATTAGTAAATATCAGGTAGAAAATAAATTTGGGGGAAATCGTTAGTTTTCGAAACATGTGAAAACATCATTTGTATCCAGTTTCAATTTGATTTTTTTAGATTTTGCCTTGATATTCAATAAATATCTTTCCCTGAAGGAATGATAAGCATTTCAAATGCTTCTTAGAATATCTTTATTGGATGAACTTTGAAGTTTGCATTTATAAATATCACTCTTTGAAAAAATCCCTGATTGGAAAAATCAGAAATATCTACTTCAAAGCAGTGCAAACATGAATAAGAACCTGAAACTGTCTTTCTATATAATATCCTACATCTTGTAATATAAATAATATCTGATTCAGTAAGATACTTATTTCAAATATCAAAAGTAAATACTCGATTCACACAAACTGCAATGCTGCACTTCAGAAAAATCCTCAAGGAGCTAGTTGCAGTAAACTAACGAAGAGATAAAATGCAAGCCGGAAAATGCCATTTCCAAGGCAAGACTTGAATCAAGAGGTTTTCATCGCACGTACATGTCTCAAATCTCCCACACAAATTCCGGAAGTAGAGTGCACAAATTCTCCTACCGTTGCCAAGATAAATGTGGGGTAAATAAATTTGTGTGGGAATGTGTATGGAATATTCTAGAAGATGGGCTCAAGTGGCACCGGAAGCTGACGATTTGCCCATCAGTCTTCATCGTTATTGCCATTAGGCCAGAAAAGCTGCGTAGGTACTTGCTTTGAGCTCGAATATAAGTGGGATTGCTTGAGATAAATCGCAGAAGGGAAACGTGCAAATTGTACCTACATTTTCGACAAAGTTACCCTTTGATAATTTGCTCTAATATTGTTGCGAATTGTAAATTGTAATCAGGGAAACTACCATGGGGGTAATTTTAATTGCTTAGGCCCGAATATCAAGTTGAAAATGGAAATAAAGTACTTCCGTTAATTATTTTCTCATTTCCCTGAATGTAGAGGATATTTAATTGAAATGTTCCTCTTGTGTCTTATAATTATGGAACAAAATTAAGTTCAATTTAATTAATTTTTATCTTTATTTTAACATGTACAATATTTAAACTTAAATTATTATTACTCTAATAGAAACATTTTAACAAAATAGACTGAATCTTTTTGACATGCAAGAATTTTTTTTTAAATGTACATATTTAGGTAAATTTTGTCAATAATCATGATGAAATATTAAAAATCCTTTCCAGTAAAATAAACACAGGATTTCCTTTTCTTCTACTTTACCAATGTCTTATTTGCCTGGAAATGTTGAAGAATCAACGAATTTCCAGCACGTTAGAAGCTCATTAAGAATCGCTAATGATTTGAGGACGTTTATCTTGCAGATTTCCAACGGACGCAATGTGGATTGCGGCCCAATTAATAGCGCTCTCTTCATTAATTGTAGCCAGCGAATGCGGGGTGTTCACAATGGGCTATTTAACCGGCTCCCAGCGTCTTCCTGGAGACAAGGAATACCAACGCCATGGGCTGACTATTTCTGGCGCGATTTCCCTGGCTGTCGAAGAAGTGAACGCAGGCGAGTTGGGAAAACGCGGCCACCAGCTCGAATTCATTGTTGCTGAAACGTATGGAAAAGAGATCGTCAGTGTGCAACAAACTGCAGCTTTATGGAAACGCAACGTTTCTGCATATATTGGTCCTCAGGAGTCCTGCGAGCACGAAGCGTACATGGCTGCTGCTTTCAATTTACCCATGATTTCTTATGTAAGTACGATAATTTAAAATACCATTTTTTCTTGTTCTTAGCTTAATAAGAATTGGATCTTTCCCTGATAAACTACCACGTGATCCTTTCAACAGTTTTTGAATGATAAAGAACAATTTTTGATATAACGCCCAAATAATTTCTGAACAATTGATCAACTTTCAAAACAGTAATATAACTTATTTATCTATTTCAGTTTAATTTCCATTGCATAATTTTCCTTTAATTCAAAATTGGTCGTTTAGCTACACCTTTTCCAGTTGTAATTCAGATTTGTTATATGTAATTGAGAAAGTATCACTTTAATTTAAGAAATGAATAAATGTATTTCAAATTAGTCAAATGTAATTGAGATTACATCAAATCATTGAGTAAGAGAATATTCTCTTACTCAATGATCAAATGCAATTCAGATTAGTGTTGTGCCTTTTTATTGTTTATTCATTTGCTAGGTATAGTTTGTTTATTGTCATATTTTTTGCAGTAAAGACAACCTAAATTTGATTTAACAACAATATTATTTCATTCAGTCTGAATTACATACTACCATTTCTCAATTACAATTCACCATTTCTGAATTATAATTCACCTTTTCTGAATTGCAAATGATATTTTCTATATAAATTCTGTATAAATTTTTTTTCTGAAATAAAATTTACAAATCTGAATATTATTTGATACTTTCTCAATTACATTTAACAAATCTGAATTTCATTTTTTCGTTTCTGAAATATAATAAATGCTTTCTGAATTACAATTGGATAAGATATAGTTTATCCTCCAAATACAATTTCCACCTTTTGTACTACATTAGATAATTTCATAGTAATCATTGCAAAATAACCAATTCACTTGGAAAATCAAAAGTATTGAAATGAACGAAAAAACGCCGAAAACGTGGGACAAGAAAACGACAACAACCAGAGAATATGGTGATGACTGGAATAATATATTAGCGAAAGGAACGTGATTTACGATTACGATTTATGCACGTGCATGCATTTGAAATGTTCCTGCCGTATATTTTCCACAGGGAACACTGTTGTACACCATCCTTCGAGGGGAGGTCCTTTTTTATGAACGATAATTGCCCGTGTTGGGGAGTAATGACCCACATTGATTTCGCTCCTTAAATTTTCCATTACTCCCATTACTTTCACATCATTCCTATTTTTTCGCTTTGATTTCGTATGGATGCGTCGTGTTTTTTTTTTTTCATATCATAAAATGCGGGCGTGACAGGTTTCATATTGAAATTCCATGTATTCATTTATTTGTATGATATGTTAAAAATATATTTCACCTCAGGAAATACCCGAACTGTTACCCAAAGGCTTTTATGGAAAATTGGTTTAAATTGAATTATGTTCAATGATGTAAACAAATAAACAAAATGTTTATAGGCGGAATTAATTTAATATTTGCTTCCATTCCATATTTGATTTGGATATTGCTTGGGTGATTTAGTATTTATTATGAAAGGAAAGGAATTTTGGTTGAATTCATTTCCCTTTATTATTGAAAATTCTTCAAATAAATCAAATACATTTCGCAGCATAAGATTATTTTATTGTTTGTCGTAAACATTTGCAAATTTTTAGTCTTAATTCTGAACAATAAAAAATTTGTAATTTTTTTGGTTGATTTTCAAATTTCTTATACTTCTTAGAATTATAACATATCGTCCAAATTTCATGAAATAATTTCTGCTTTTGTTATGAAATTTTTTTTTTTATCATTAGCATTATCATTTATTATTATAATTTTTTATCATTATTTCTTTGAAACGAATAATATATTCATCGTTTCCAAAGTTGATGTATTGCAAATCTTAATTTTTTGGTAATTATCGCAGTTATTTTTTCTGATAATTGAGAATATTTTTGTTTCCAAAAGTTTTCATTTAGCTTCAATTTACAGGAGTTTTAAACTGAGATTTAGATTTAAAAAATTGACATAAAATAAACAATTATTTTGACATGTTCTTTTTTTAAGATGCTTTGAGATTTATTTTCACTTATATTTCTCTCAAAATCAAAATTCATTCTTGGGAATCCTTCCAAATAAACCAAGAGAAAAAGCTGACTTTGTCGAAGAATGAAGAAAAGTGCTGAGCATTCGATCGAAATAACAACTGAAAGCCCAAAATTCTGAGGCCCTCTCGGTGCGATAAGAACATTAAGTGCACGCGATCCAAGGGTCTAAAATATGGGTACATTCAAGTTCAAGTCGAAAGTACTCCGGACATGGGTCTCATTTGCGTGGGCGAAACGCGATAGCGTCACACATCAAGAAATTCTGCAGGCATAGATCAAAAAATCAAGAAGCTTCCACTCCAACAACGCGATCCACCTTCTTGATTACACTCCCCAAATTTACATACCATAAAAATTACTTCACGAGGTTGAATTTCCCGAATTAACCAAATTAAATAATTCCCATTTAATTGCTAAGACTGATTTTTTGTCAAGGGATATAAATTACGAAATGGCATGTTATCGACATTGACTTTTCTACTTCTCTAAGCACATTGAACTCTTTCAAGGAAATTCGTCGCATGTAACAATTCTTAAGGGTTTTGCTTTCGTTTTCTATTTTTGGAGTCTTGTGGTCAGTTCATTTGTTGTTTTCGTTTTAAGAAATTACATGCTTCTTCTCTTTGTTTGTCGTTTTTCAGTTCGGTTTTTTCTATTTTGGCTTGGGGAAAGCTGTCCTAAAGAATGAATGGAGTACTTCCCCAAAGTGCTTGACCACTAAAGTAACAATGGCGTCCAGCAGGCTACTGTAATCGTACAGCAAGCAGCTGGTTGCCTCCCAATTTAAACTAAATGTCATGTCCAGCCATCGTTCAACCGGCAAACGAGCTCGCATTATCAACATTACGACCGTTCAGAGGCCAGCACAAAGAGATTATTCTTCATGTTATTCCAGAATGTACAAGTTTGGTGTGCGAAATGACGTAATTATGAAGAATTTTTATAATTTTACTTAAAACACCAGCTTAAGTAGGTTTTTAATTTTAAGCAAAGAAGTTGCAAAACATTCCAAAACTTTTAAATCTCCTCCTATTTATTTAAAACGATCTGGTAAAATATGAGCAAGTCTCAAGACATTTATAAGCAAAAAAGCAGATTATACTTGCAAAAAAATAAAAATAAGATGCAAGAAGATGAACGAAGAAGTTGCATCAAAAGTTGAAATATTCGCCAACTTGAATGACTTGAAGTTTAAATGAAAAGCGGAAAACAACGATGCACTTCCTTAGCACTCTTGGTAACTCATGAGGAAAATCCTTCCTGGAAAACAACAAATTACTAAAAGCTGAACTTTTTTCCACTAGTACCAAGGCTAATCAATATCTCATTTGGTCAAAATGAAATTCCATCTTTTTATTTAAAATTCTTAAATGGTTAAATTGAAATTTCCACATAAAACTTTGAAATTATTTCAATTTCAGATAAATTCAACCAATACAATAACAAATTAATAAAAGCTGAAATTGTTTTCTTCCAGTACTAAAACTAATCAATATCTCATCACTTTCATTTGTTTAATCAGTTCAAAATGAAATTGAAGCTTTATATTTAAAATTGCAGAATGTTTCAATTGAAATTTTCACACTAAATTTTGAAATTATTTCGATTTCTGGATAATTCTTCCAAAACAACAACAATTTACTAAAAGTTGAACTTTCTTCCACTTGAATCAAAACTAACAATATCTCATCTGTTCAAAATGAAATTCCGGCTTTTTATTTAAAATTCTTGAATGTTAAATTGAAATTTCCACACTAAACTTTGAAATTTTGTTTCAGCGAAATTCTTTCAATGCAACAAAAAATTACTTAAAGTTGAACTTTTTTCCACTAGTACTTAAAGTAATCAATATCTCATCAGTTTCATTAGTCTCATCAGTTCAAAATGAAATGCCTGCTTTTTATTTAAAATTCCTGAATGTTAAATTGAGATTTCCCCACTAAACTTTGAAATTATTTCTATTTCAGTTCTGCACCACGAACGAAACTTCAGACAAGAGTAAATTTCCAACATTTGCACGCACCCGACCTCCAATAACGCAAATTTCCAAATCGGTAGCATCCGTTTTGACCTACTTCAACTGGACCAGTGTAAGTATCCTTTTTAAGCGACTGATTTTCCGAAATGAATGATATCCGAAACAAAATTGATTAGAAATATATCAGAAACGTAGCGGCCTTCACAATGAAATAAATGAGGGAGGATGAATGCAAAGAAAACAAGAACATAAATAACATTTGCATAACGTCTACCACACCAATGAGCTTATTTCGGTGGTGCTTGTCGAGTTCGAAAGGATTAATAATGTTGTTTCATTTTGGCTCCGCTTTTGCACCAGTTCCGATGTTTTTGCGCGCATATTGTTAACGGTTACACAACGTCCTTCTTACTTCAACTGATTACTGCACGAAGAAGCGGCAATTTGGCAGGACGCCCGACATAAAAATGGCTTTTTAACCCCGAAGCCTTTTGTTTCATAATGCTCTTCCGCGTAATACTTCCGGTTCGGGTACAATATGAAATTAAAGTACTTCATGAATGGAATAAACATTATTGATTCAATTACATCTTTGATTTGAACACTTAAAATTACCAATTTCATAAATCTATACTGGGTTTTCTAAATTTATGGAGCGTTCTCTTTTTTCGCAATTTTTTTCATAATTGTAATTTTAGATAATTCAAATTCCAGCATTTTATTTAAAACACTTGAATGATTAAATTGAAATTTTCAAACTAAACTTTGAAATTATTTCAATGTCAGAAAAATTTAACCAACACTATCACAAATTACTAAAAGCTGAACTTTTTCCACTAGTACCAAAACTAATTAATATCTCATCAGTCTCATCAGTTGAGAATTAAATTCCAGTATTTTATTTAAAATTTTTGTTATATTGAAATTGCCACATTAAACTTTGAAATTATTTCGATTTCTGGATAATTCTTCCAACACAACAACAAATTACTAAAAGCTGAACTTTCTTAAAGTAAAATCGAAACTAATCAATATCTCATCTGTTTTTATTTATAATTCCTGAATGTAAAATTAAAATTTCAACACTAAACTTTGAAATTTTGATTTCAGAGAAATTCTTTCAATGCAACAACAAATTACTTAATGTTAAAGTTTTTTCCACTTGCACCTAAACAATCAATTTCTCATCAGTTCAGAATGAAATTCCAGCTTTTTATTTGAATATAATCAAATTTGAAATTTATCCTTTCAGACACCATATTGAATATTTAAAGCTGTAATAGTTCGTGTCACTCATACATTCTTTATTTACAAGTTTGGAATATCGCAGGTGATGCAATTGTTTGATTTTATTGATCCAGGTGGTTCTGCTCTATCTGAATTCAGCGAATCCTTCGGACTTCGAGTACGCAAACATTGCGCGCATAATTTCGCACACATTGGCCGCTGCGGACGTGCACGTGATCGCCAGCAAATCATGGAATCAATCATACATGCACGTCAATGGCTATCACATGGAAAATCCGTTCTATCAGCTCGTCGAGGAAACTTACAAGGACACACGAAGTACGTAAATTCATCAAATTGGCCGAATACCCAGGCATCCTCCATTTTGTTCCCGTCCTTTCCGAGTTTTTTTTCTATCTACTCTTTAATCCATGGTTACATTTTTTCACATCCTGATGTTATATTGGATGCTTTATGGCATTGAAGGCGATCGAAGTGTATGATACATTACTTGAGGATTAAGTCTTGAAATGACAGGTGGGAGAAAAACTGGCGAGGAAAGTTAAGCACGCGCTCAATCATAAATCAACATCAGCGACAGCAGTGACATCTAAAGCTGAAATTTCAACGGGATAGAAGGACGTGAGAGGTTCTGCTGATAACGCGATTATAAACTGTGCCAGGAAAAGTGTTAAAAACCTATTAGTGTCTGGATGCATCTAATTTCAACACTCTCTTTGAGTTTGAAAGAGAATTATAGAAAAAATGAGTTCTGATTTTATTATTTTTTCAGTTTATGTTATCCTGGGTCATCATTACGAGCATTTGGAGTTTATGGTTGCTATGGAGAAGCGGAAATTGTTCGATAACGGTGAGTGCATTCATTTAATCTCAATTAATTAAGATCATTAATTATGAAGCTGTCAAATCTCAACAAATACTGCTTAAACAGCAGTTCAAAGAAATAAAATTACAAGTCCGGAAGTAAATCTATTAAAAATCTGTTTCCATATCAACTAAATATTTTATCATTGAATTGAAATTTTTGAAATTTTGAAGTGAAAACTTCTTTAGGCGCTCCGCCCTAAAAAATTATGGGGAGTGAATTAAACTGGTATGTAACGCTCGGAATGAAACGCTCTTTCGGGTAAATTCGGTCCAGAGATATCATGATCTATCAGTAGCATTCAGGGCTAGATTTGATTATGTCAAATGAATCGATTGAAAGTAGAACAAAATAAACGTATGAAACAATGGACCGATTATTACATTTTTCATAGTTAGGTGCGACCCCCGATCATTTTACAACTTTTTCACTCACAATATGTTAAGCATCTTAATGTTATTGGTTTATATTCCAAATTAGGTGGAAATCGGCCGAGCCGTTTGCGAGAAAATCGTGTTTGAACTAAGAAAAATTAATTCCTTTTTATTTATAAACATTAATAATTTATGAACAAATTGATTCCCGATTTTGCAAATCGCTAAATATCTCCATGAATATATAATAAACAATCCCTGAAAATTTGAACGCATTTGGATCATTCATTTCGGAGATATGGATGAAAATGTCAAAAGAGAACGAGTACGTTTCGAATGAACTTTGATTGACAGCTGCAGGTGCATTCACTGAGTGCATGCATCGAAGAAAGTGCTGAATAATGACGATCTAACCCACTAACGAACACATAATGCAACACAACAA
>JARJDZ010005556.1:0-29879 GCA_030264555.1 Aleochara sp. GC000083 | reverse complement strand
TTCAATCGATTCATTTGACATAATTAAATCTAGCCCTGAATGCTACTGATAGATCATGATCTCTCTGGGCCGAATTTACCCGAAAGAGCGTTTCATTCCGAGCGTTACATACCAGTTCTATTCACTCCCTATAATTTTTTGCACAGCGTGCCTAAAGAAGTTTTCACTTCAAAAATAACCATATTGTATTTTTTGATGACCAAACATCTTAAGCCATAGAAACATTCACTTCCTTGTTGTTTGTAAATGCAACAAAGTCCAAGAAGCAACGAAGAAAGGTCAATTCAGTTCAGACTCGAATGCCAAGAGCAATTTCCAACTTATCGGTCAATGCTCTTGTTCCTCGTGCATCCATCTTTACTTAAACATTACTTTCACGTTTCATCTGCTCCAACATCTAATTAACAACATAATTAGCACTAAAATCTACTTCCACGATAGTTTTTACTGATCTGCTTCGTTAAAAATATTTTATAAAGTTTATGCTCTCCGATTATGAAAATGTGACCATATGCAATAAACCTCCACAATTATTTATAAACATATTGATAAAATTATCAGGCGATTATTGCAATTGGAGTTAATAAAGCCAGTAAATTGTTGATGTTGTACATAACATAAACGAACGATGTTATACGTTTGAGTGTACGATTTGAGTTCGTCAGTCGAAATATAAATTCTCGTTGATCTACCAACCTTGACATTAATTCGTCTTCGGACAGCAAAGAAAAAAACGTTCGAGTGTTCGGTTCCAAGCGGGCCAAGAAGAACCGTTAGTGCCAACAGTGCCAACTGCAAGATTTTATGAATTTGTTGATGACCCGATATCATCCAGCCAAAATTCTTCTTGTAAATTACAGTAGCAATTGAATTTTGCCCAAGAACTTCTTCTAAAGTTTCATGAAGGTTTTTGAACTTTTTGTATCTGAAACAATAATTTCAAATGAATTTGAATCCTCTTGTATTTTTTTATAAAGTCAGCTGAACAGTTGAACAGATGGTTAGTAAGATTTATAACAAACCATAATAATAATATTTTGCCGAGTATCAAATGTAATTGTGAAATGAAGTGCGTCATTTGGACGATTTATTCTTTGTTTGCGCACAAATGGCTGATAATTTCATTGGTAATCGTCTGACATGGTTCATGATGGATACAAAAACAACTTCCAGGCTTTTGCAGACTGAAATTCTTAAATGTAGAATTAATTTTCAGCGAAAAAGACACTGTAATTTTGGTTGAATTTGAAAAAGTTCTTCAACTTCAACTTTGAAATAGAATATCTTTGGATCTATTGATCCTTGAAAGGAGCTCTTTAGATCTTTAGGTTATTTCTATAGGCTATACTTCATTTCTAATTTGTCAAATTTGAAATGGAATATCTTGGGATCCAATGAAGATAAAAATGAGATCTTTGAAATTTTAGATACCCAAAGATGTCCTCTAAATATATATCAATAATAGTATTTTGCAATTTTGTTATAAATTACAAAATAGAGCCAATTTTAATTTGATAATTTCTGAATGTTTTTTCTTGTGATTTCTACTCTTATTCTCTAATTTTTATTATCCCATATATATTCTAATAAATAAATTAAATAATTAATATTATACCAAATTGCAATTCAAATTTTAATGCAAAATATTAATTGATTAATGCCAAGGATGACTTCAAATAAAGTGCATATAAAAATAATGACATCAAAGATAATAACAAGAAGAGAAAGCTGCATCAAAACATCAAGTGCAGCATTAAACGCATCATCAATTCCTTCATTGACTGCACATTACCAATGAGAACCCGACAACCAATGATAATGACCCATGAATAACTACTAAATCTAATAAGTGCATTCTATCCATTGCAATCATTATCTTCACTCACTTTGCGCACTTTTTGTAAATTACCTCCTCAGCTGAAAGAATTACAATTTAATTTAATCATTTCTCATTGCTTTCTTGATTCCAAGATATCACACCATGATACACCATGATACCATGATATTAAAGTCAACCATCTGTGAGCTTGGTACTCTCACCATTCCGGAAACGTGCCAAGAAAGAACCATTCATTAATTCATTGCAAGCATTACGAATCATCTCTAAACAAGTAAATTGAAACGATACCAGTCACAATAACACGTCAATAACAGTCGTTGATGGCTTCTTTCTTCTTCTGTTTGGTAGCTGTAGTGTTAGTATGCAGTGCGAGTGAAACGCGCACTCTGCACTTAAATGATGGCTCATTGTAATTATGTCATTGTGTCAACCTACATTTCCGCTTTTTTCTTGCTCGAAATCGTATGATTTCGAAGCGTTTTTTTGCGGTTTCTCCTCGCTTGATACAAAAATAAATTAGAAATTAAATAATATAAAAAAGTATGTTCGGAGAATAAATATGTTGAAGTTCTACTTTATACTTTAGGTAGCATAGTTTTTATTATGGTTGACAATTGGTTTATGTTGAAATTAATTATGCAAATTACTGGTGCAAGAAGAGCAGATTTGAAATTCAAATTTGATCTCGATTTGAAAATCAGCGGATATTAAATTAAGAAAATTAAAAATAGCTTGAATTGGCAAAAAAATAAAGATATTCATGGTTTGATTTTCAAAGAAAAACATTTTCAAAGAAATAATTTATAATTATTATATCTAGAGTAATTAAAAAAGTTTATCATGAACAAATTTAATTGGAATCAAAAATTAGAACATTTCAATTGGCTATAACTTCAAAACGAAAAATGGTATCAAAAAAATGAAAATACTAAGATTTACAGAAAATATCAATAATTTTAAGGATACTTACTGTTAGATGTTTAGATAATAACTCTGACTATAAACATGAAAATTCTCTGCTATTACAATTTGAAGATTTTGTTGGAATTAAAATTTGATAAATTTCATTTGGCTATAACTTCAAAACGAAAAATGATATCAAAAAAAGGAAAACACTAAGATTTAGAGAAAAAATCACTAATTTCATTGCTACTAAATAATAGCAGTTTACATTAAAACTCTGACTATAATAATTAAAATTCTCTGATATCAACATTCAAAGATTTTTTAATATCACAAATTGAAAAATTTCAATTGACTATAACTTTAAAACAAAAAATGATATCAACAATCTGTAAAAACACAGATTTAGAGCAATTAAAATGACATCAATTATAACATCCTAAAAAAAATAATTATTTTCAAAAATTGTTATCATTGTAATCTGTTTCGTTTGACGGATTGATGGAAAGAAAATGACCTCAAGAAATTAATTTCCAGTATACCTGGATTACCTGAGTTCATGTCACATAATAATTAGCAATTAAATAATTAATTACGCGTCTGGGGAACGAGCGCAGAGTACAGTTGATTGAATTAGTCTTCCGTTCCTGCGCATTACATCGCAATTAAACGACGAACTAATTTAGGAAATGCCACATCAAACTCAATTAGTCTGAGGTGAAGTCCTGAAGACTCGTCAGGCAGAACATGCATCGTTTGCTTGAAGTTTCTACATAATAAATATAAAACATGAGTCGAATGAGTATGAGTTTGTAGTAAGTATGGTGAGAGCAAACAAAAAAAAACGATGTATTTTATGATCTGTTGGCTTGGAGAAAGTTGGACAAGATTGGATGTCGATGTTGAACGTTTTGGAGTGCACACATTCGTATAATAACTAACTTAATAGTTATGTAATAAAAAAATCACGTAACTTTTTTTCGAGTTATGTTTTGGATGGTTGAGATGCAATTGGAATGGAATTTCTTTTATTATTAGACCAAAAATAAAGAAATTAATTGACACAACATTTTTTAGAGGTACTAAGAAGATCAAGAAAAAATAAAATTTTTTAGTTTTCAAATTCGATTCAATTTAATATTGTTTTTATTATCAGAAAACTAAAAACTTTAAAATTCAAAATTTGTAGAAAGTTTCAAAAGGTAGGAAATTATTTCTGGAATGAAAACATGACATTAAATCATTTTTTATTGTTATCTATGATGATTAACAATAACAAGAAAGTAATTACATAAAAAATAGAAGAAATACTAAATAAGTAATTAAATACTTACATGGAAGATCGATACTAATGCTAATAACTAATAAATAACTTTACAAATGACAAAATCAATGAGAAACTTGAAGGTTTACCTTAATGTTTAATATATTCCAAATGTCATTGATATCGAAACTTATAAATTATTTATGCTACCTTCTTGGAAAATCCTGATAAAAATATATTTATATTGTTTTTCAATGTTGTTCAGTTCCAACCAAAAATAAAAATTTCACTATAAAAAACATAAACTTAAAATAAAAAAGCAAGTAATTAAAAAGTTTTGCAAAAAATGAACCTGAACTATTGCTCAATAAAACGAAATGTATTTTCGGACCTATAAAATTTGGGACCATGCGCAAATGAACTCACCGAGTTCACACTTTCGAATTTACAGTTACCCCAAATTCCCAAATATAAACTTTTATTTATTTACCTCCGGTCTTTATTGTAACATTAATGTGTTAACTTTCTGAGGATTCACGTCCTGAAGAAAAAAGAAATGGTGTTAAAGTTCAAATCAAATGAGATCATTTCATTCAAGGATTTACTAATTTATCATAATTATTTATGATTTATGTTTATGATGTTTGCTGAATATTTTTTACAGTTATTAGTACCAATAGCTGACACAAATTTTATTGCAAATATTTTTTATATTCTGCAAGCTGAAAGTTCAAAAAAATATTTTGGTTTTGTTTTTTTGTGATCTTGAAAAGATGCGATTTTTATCCTTGCAGTAAATATGCAAAATATTTGTATTATAAACACTGTCAATGCAATTGTTGAATAATTTTCAGAAAATATCATTATTGGTGATTTTATTAAGCTTTAATTGAAATTTTTAGCTTAATTTATTACTGAGATATCTTCATTTTAAATTTGAGTTTTCACGTTTTACTTTTTGAACTTTAATTTTTAAATTTAATTTTGGAATCTCAAATCAAAATTAACTATATAAATGATAAAATCTTACATAACATTAATAGTTATTTATTAACAATTGAACAATAAAAATAACAAAGTTAATTCTCAAAAAAATCTCCCAAAAAAAATTCCTGAATTTCGCAATTTTTGTTTTTTACTTAAATTTTGATGTTTGTTACAGATTATGAAATATATTGTTACAACAATATGTCTGCAACTTTTAGTCGCTTACATCGTCCAATCGAAAGGTACGTCAAAACTGGAACCTCAACGAATTCTTCCTTCAATTCTGTCTGCATTTTGCTCACTCATTGTTTATCGTAATGATGCATTTAGATCAGATGTTTTTCCATGCTTATTTTTTGTGTTATTTATTTATTGTCTGGTTACGTGTGCATTGTTGTTGTTCAAGCCGTTCCGGTCGTTATCGAGGGACATGAAGGCGAGACGGATGGCTACAAGGACAACTGGAACTACAAAACGGAACCGCATCGGACGCCATTGCTCTCGAATGTCGTAAGAAATCACACAAAGCCGGCAAAAGCAACGGTTTCTTCCAGTGTAAGTAGGTATATTCGTCGACGAGTGTACACACAATATGTTTGCTAATTATTCAATTGCTTCCTGTTTGCTAATTGCAAATAAATGGTAAAATTCCAACTTTTTTTGTTCATGGAAGAAAAACTACAAAAAGGATGCGAAAAACGGTTTTTTGGTCATAATTTTGATGTTTTAAGAGAGGACCAAGTGGAACAACTATTTAGAACCACTGGTGTACCATATGTTATTGGTAATTCATGGTAAAATTTCAAAAGAAAGTGTCTGAAGACAAACTGATCAAGTTGGAAGTTTATGGTTGAATATTCATATTTCGACGACTTCCGGTTGGGTGTCGAAGATAATTTTGCAAAGTGGATATTTCCTAGTTACCAGGAACTAGTCTGGATGTTGAAAATGTAATTTGTTGCAGCGCCAGAAGCAAATGTACGTTTCTTTCGTTTAATTTAATTTGGCGAAATCGAAATTTTTTAAACTCAAAATTTATATACTTTCAGATAAGTTTTTTGGAAATGTTATACCATTTTTAAAATCTTAAAGAGTTTCCCTAATTATATTTGAAATAAAATTTTATTAATATTTTGCCAATTTAAAGTTATTAGTCTTTAAAGTGAAAATTACATTTCTTTCATTTAATTTAATTTGTCGAAATCAAGATTTTTTCATGTCAATTTTTAAAAACTTTCTGATGAAATTTTCGGTAATTTTATATCTGCTTTAAAATCTCAACGAGTTGCCCTCATTATATTTTAAACAAAATTTTATTTATCTTTTACCAATAAAAAGTTATGATACTTTAAAGTGAAAATTATTGTTGATAGAAACAGAAACTTTTCCCAATTATAGTTTACCATTAAATAATCAATTTTATGGACTTCCTGTTTCAATTCCGGAAAGTTATTTCAAAAAATATATACTTTCTTATTACTATAAACTAAAATTAACATTAAATTATTTATAAGTTACATAACCAGGAACAAAATACGAAAAACAAAAAATTACCAATAAAAAAACTGAAATTTTTCAAAATTGAAAATTTAACCTTCCAAAATTATTTTATCTAATCAATACTAGATTTTTGAAATTTTAATAAGTTAAACTAACAATTTTCGAAAACAAAACCCAATTATCTCTTATCAGTAAAAAGTTATTCCACTTTAAATTGACTTTATATAATTTGAATTAATGAACAATTTTTTTCTTTCTAGGAAATTAATAATTTATGAAATTGTTGTCTTTCAGGGAAGATTGTTATCACTCTGGGAACGTGATGATGCATCTCATCTACCAAAATTCGTTGACAAAGCACTCAAACTGCTCAATCTTAAGCAGGTGGCATTCGAAATCGAAAACTCGTTACTTTCGAAAGTTTCCTGCACTGCATGCAAAGCAGGTAATTGATAAGTTGCAATTTCTAAATCAGTGCAAATAAATTATTCACATTTTCTGGGTGGATAAGTGGGAGTTAGCCAGTCAAATAATGATAAGTTAATTAATACGTATTTAATTACATTGATGTTTGTATGCAGGTGCCGGGTTATTGCAGCATTACATAAGAACTGGGAAGTCTGATAAGGAAATTATGAAAATCATCTATCAGTTCTGCGTCAATCTGAAGATACAGTCATCACGTGTGTGTGAAGGTGTCACTGAATTATTCGCTGGGGAAGTCATCCAGGTCCTTGATAAGGTTCAATTAGGTAAGTTTTATTTTTGTTTTGTTATCTTTGAAAATTACACGTTTAGATTTTTCCGGATATTTTCTAAACGAAATGACTGATAAGAAATATTTTGACGTCGTTTGAAAGATAATTAAATTTTCTTTAAAATCATGAATGCATCTTTAATTTTCTTTATTTATAACTACTATTTATTAATGGACAAATATTGATCTCATTTTAAAGAGGTATTTATTGCATTGTAAAATGTTTTTATTCATATCTTCAGACAAAATTTTATCATTATTAATGAAAATAATTACTTAAATAGTTTATTAAATTTCCTTTTAAATGATCTATAATATCATAGTGATATCTTGAGGATAATATCCTTTTTCGTGGTTTGAAACTGTAGAATTCAATTGCGAAAATTATGATTCATGCAATTTATTCTAAAGATGTTTTCGCGTATATTTCAAAAACCAATCATTCGAATTCAATAATTTTGACGACATTTTAAAGATTATTATCAGGACTTAGAATGATGCTATGGGCAAATTGATATTTGTTTGTAAATCATTAATATCCGGCCTTAAACTAATCAATAGTTTTTCAGCATTCAGAAAGCAAATTTTTATCTCTTTGTTGTTAGTCTTCGTTCTACACAGTAGGTTAGAAATTTTTTAAACTTTTCTTAAAGATTATTAAATTGCCTTTCATTTGATGTATAATTTGATAAATGTAGTTTTGGAGAAATATCAAATTTTACTAATTGAATTTGAATGACTATAGCAGATAAATTAGTTGAACAAATTTCCTTTGTATATTTTAATTCAAAGATATCTTTGGAAATATTTGACCTATTTGAAAATTAATTACATCATTTTATGGAGAATTTAATAAAGTATAAGCTATGTCAGGGCTCATTTTTCTCAAATTTAAAAATTAGCGAATTTTAAATTATATATTAAGTTCCCGTAATTTTAACGAATCAGATGCATTACCATAGTTATATAGGTGTAGTTTTTTAAATATTTGAAGAAAATAAAATAACTTAAAACCGATTAATAGATGATTAAATTATCTTTCGATTGAACTATAACAAGACTTTATTCGCTTTGTAATTAAAGCATTTCATGCAGTCAAAATAAAAGATACAAATCGCAAATTTAATTCAATTCTTTAGAACCAAAAACTTTTATTTTTGTTTATAAAATGAAAACTACTTGGTAGATTTCCAAGATGTATACCTTATTTTATAGAGAATTTATTACCATTCAAAAAAGTCAAGTCAAATTTAGTGTTACCACCCAAAAAAATTGTCAGCTTCTTCTGGGAAAATGTTCAAAATATTTTACAACTTGTCGTGCATCATTATACATTTCCGGTTCTTTCTCCAAAACAAAAATATTTCCAAAAATTATTTAACACTCATATTAAAGCAAATTAAATTCTCTTTCCAATGATATATAACAACATATAATTACTTTTGAAAAACTTTAACTTTCAATTCTTAAAATTGAACAATTTTTAACTTCTTGAAATTTTCTAGGTCCTGATGAAATCTGCAGTTTCATAATCGGCGATGGCTGTGGCGACGTCTACAACCCATACCACGAATGGGAAGTGATGTTCCCACCCGTACCCAAACCGGAAGTACAAGAACAACGCATCCCGGAAGAGAAGGCCCCATCCTTTAAAGTCCTCCATGTATCAGACACTCACTACGATCCATATTACATGGAAGGCAGCAATGCAGACTGCAATGAACCACTTTGCTGCAGATTGACCAATGGTCCAGCAACAACCAAAGATCAACGTGCTGGAAAGTAAGTTTTTTTATTCACCAATCCAACAACAACAACAAAAAACATTTTTATTGAAACTATTGTTGAATCATTTCATGATCCAACAACAAAAAACATTGTAATTGAAAACATTGATGAATGATTTCAGGTGGGGCGATTACCGGAAATGCGACACACCAAAAATCACCGTTGACAACATGCTGAAACACATCCAGGATACACACAGTGTAAACTCATCCCATCCCATGCCATTGAAAAATCGAAACTATTGATTGATTTCGTAATTTTAGGATATCGATTACATCATTTGGACCGGAGATCTTCCACCACACGATGTCTGGAATCAAACCAGGGATGAAAACTTGAAGATCATCCGGGACACTGTAATCCAAATGGCGGATCGTTTCCCTGGTATCCCGATTTTCCCAGCTCTTGGGAATCATGAATCAGCACCAGTGAATAGTTTTCCGCCTCCATTTGTCGATTCTCCAGACAGTGCCATTTCCTGGTTGTATGATGAACTCAACGAACATTGGAGGAAATGGTTGCCGAGTTCTGTAAGCAATACAGTTCGTCGAGGTGCTTTCTATTCGGTTCTAGTTCGACCTGGTTTCCGGTTGATTTCATTGAATATGAATTACTGCAATAACAAGAATTGGTAGGTCTTCGATTCTTTTGGTTCGAGATTTGGTTCGGAATTTCACTAACGACATTTTGGTTGCAGGTGGCTTTTGTTGAACAGTACAGATCCAGCAACTGAATTGCAATGGTTTATTTACGAATTGCAATCTGCAGAGTTTAATGGAGAAAAAGTACATGTTATTGGACATATTCCTCCGGGTCATTCGGACTGTTTGAAGGTCTGGTCCAGGAATTATTATGCAATTATCAATCGATATGAGGCGACCATTACAGCCCAGTTCTTCGGACATACGCATTTCGATGAATTTGAGGTCTTCTATGATAACAAACAACTGAGTAATTATATTTTTCGAAGGTTCAGGGGTATAAATTGTTGTTATTTCGATTTTTGTTGTTGTTTTAGGCAGAGGTATCAGTGTTGCTTATATTGGACCATCAGTTTCGCCATATTATGATTTAAATCCTGGGTACAGGATTTATTATGTTGATGGTGATCATGAAAAAACAACAAGGGCAAGTTTTTTTAGTATTTTTTTAATAATCTTCCTATTTTTTGAGGATTTTGTCATAATTAATTAATTCACATTTTGTTTGGATTCTTCATTTTCTGAAAATTACTTTAAATCTAGTCAAAAGACAAAATAATTCTTAGAAATTGTTTGATTAGTTTTTTATTAGAACAAAATTTCATTTTTACAAATTTTCGTTTTCTAAATTAATTGTGAATTTCTGATCTTAAAATTCGTTTATTGTTCAGATTCTTAAACTTTCTAACACTAAATTTAGTAATCTTATCATCTAAGTAGATTAGACAGTCATAAAAAAACTTTTTGATAACTTTCTTGCCAGATAAAAACTTTGTAATTACAAGTTCTTATTTATAACAATATTTCTGTTTTCTAAATTTGAAATTCACAAATTGCTTAGGTTTCTAATGTATCTGTCACTAAATTTACTAATATTCTTATCAACATTTACCGGAAATTCGCAAAAATTGTTTTAGTAGCTTTTTACAAAAAAAACTTTGTAATTACGAGTTTTTCTGGAAATTTGTTTGATTTGTTTGTTTGATTGGGAAATTTTGATTTTAATTTTCGTTTATTGTTTAGATTCTTAAAGTTTCTGATCCTAAATTTAGTGATCTTATCATGAAACTAGATCAGACATTCATAAAAATAGTTTTAATAACTTTTTGCCATATGAAAACTTTGTAATTATAAGTTTTCTTTGTGAAGATATTTCACAATTGTTTGCAAATTTCTGAACTTGACATTTACATATTGTTTAAGTTCTCGTAGATTTTGAAACTAAATTTCGTGATCTTGTTATCTAACTAAACCAGAATTTCTCAAAAATTGTTTAATTTTCTCCTTACCAAATGAAAACTTTGTAATAGCAAGTTTTTAGGAAGTTGTGAATTTGAAACACTTTCTTAAGATTTTTGAAGTTTCTAAAACTAAATTTAGTAACTTTTTGCCTAATATTTGAAACTTGTTCTTTCCAGGCTGTAATTGACCATGAATCTTGGACGATGAACCTGCGTGAAGCCAACCTATACGGTTATCCAATCTGGTTCAAACTTTATTCTGCACGTCAAGCATTCGGAATGGAAGCGTTGCGGCCGAAAGATTGGGACGAACTCATCGAGAAGATGTCCAACGAACCGCAACTCTTCGACTTGTTCTACAAATATTATTACAAGGCGAGTCCAGTGCGACCCGCATGCGACAACGAGTGCAAGAAGAGGATCTTGTGCGATCTGCGATCGGGTCGATCGCATGACCGCAAGAATCTCTGCCAGACGATCGAATCTCGCATCGATACGACGACGAATGTTGGCTGGAAACAATGGTTATACAATACGATTACAGTATCGTAAGTGCTTTATGCCTTTAGTAGATGCATGCTTTCTTTCTTCCGAAGAGCTTCTTCTTGTATTTGATGTAAGATGTTGACTGAAATTCTTGTGGGAAGTTCTTTTGTTGATTTCCAAACTTTCGTTTCAATTAGCTGTTCCAAAATTTATTTTTAAACTTTTGGTTCGTCCATAATTGACCTCAAGTTCTTTGGAAATTTTACGTCAATGTTTGGAATGTTTTGCAAAAATTTCTCTGGACAGAAAGAATCCCGTTAAAGAGTTATTAATTTCCCGTTAGTTTTTAGATTCACTGTCCAAGATTTTGATTAATTATTCACTAAAACATTCTCTAACGCATAAATCACAAAATTTTATTTTGCAAATGATTTATAGCTTTCTTACTGTTTCCAAGAAAGTTTTATTTCTTGAGTTTATTAACAAAGAACTTTCCACAAGTAAATCTAAAAATTATTTTGTACATACCAGAAATAATTAATCAAATTTTTCTTCACAGCACGGTGGAATTATTCTTTTAGAAACGGACATCTCAGCTGAAATTTCTTCCTTCTTATTTTTTGTTACAACTTCCCCAACTTTTTGTAAATATTTGTTATTTCAAGTTTTCCTGACTTTTTCCATGTTGAATTGTTTTGTATATATATTCATTTAAGAATTGTTTTTGGTGATGGGTTTCAGATTCCTTCTATTCTTTCTGAACATTTCCAACTTTCAATCACTTATTTGTTTATGAAACTTTTTCAAAAATAGGTTTTCACAGCCTTTTGAACGGTGCAAATGGCGCAATCAACAAAATGGTAAATCACACAATTAAACTAATTGTGTTATTTACCATATTGCAAAATCTGTAAATGTAAATACGCTTTGTTATGAACAATTTTACCAAATAACTCTTATTCTTATAGTGTGGTATAAGGTGATGGTTTAAATGGTTCGGTGGTTTCAAAAGTTGGTTACAAAGGTGAGAATTACACAAATTCTAATTCCTCGTACAAGAATTAATTCACTAAATCACCCAGACATTCTTCAAATTACATTATTATAACATTCCAAAAAAATATTTATAATTTTGTGACTGATAGATTTCTTAAATAATTTTCTAGGATGTCAATGCTCTGGTCAATTCCACGATTAACGATACAACTCCCAAAATATGTGCTCGGATTAGGATAAACAATTAACGGATTTAATTACCACAACAGGAAGTACTAAACAAATTGGACAATTGTCTAATTAAATCAATCAGTCAGAATTTATTAGTTAATCAATTAACTATAAAAATGTTATGAATAAAATGTACATACAGTTTGGATGATTTAAAATCGCAGATAATTGAATATTTTTATTTAAACAATGACGTAAACACATCAAATGTTTGTTTATGCAACATTTAAGGATAATCAATAGATACATAAGAGACTACAAATAATTAGATATAAATTATGTTTAACTAGTTTAAATTAATTTATTTACACTTTAGCTGTTAGTGCTGATAACGCTGCATATTTGTACATTCATAATGGCTGTGTATTTTTGATAATGCAAAATCAAAATACAATTATATTTAAATTAATTTCCATAATTTCATTACAATATAATACAAATTTAGCATTTAATGTATTTTGCTTCGAATACTTTCATGTGTCATGGGTTGCCTACAGTTAACCCCACAAACTGAATTAATTTCCTTTGTTTCGTCGAATTTACAAATACAACTTACAAAATTAATAAATTTATTTAATTTTTTATATTTTCAATAATGTGATAAAATTCGATTGTTTCCTAGTTTTTATTTAATGTCGTTTAGTTTTGCCTGATGTCTTGAAGGTTGCATACAGTGAACTCCATAATAGAAGCTAAAAAACCGTTAAATTCGAAGGCGTCATAACCTCGAATAATGTTCGCCCGCTAAATTGCTACCGAATTTAATTGTGGCCAGTGGGCAGTGATGTGCAAGTGATAAAAATGATAAAACTGATCTCTCCACGTGAATTTTCCTCGACGAGATTGCAGCTCGTACGTGCATCGTGTGCAAATGGAAAACGACGCAAGGGGAGCTCCAACCCTTATGAAGGTAATAAATAAACCTGTCCCCCATAGATATTGTTGTATCATGTGCGGTGCAAACCGGCAACGAAGAGTCGTGCAGCAATAACGATGGTGGTGATATCGTTTTTGATATCGAACCGGAAACCAGTTCGGATGCATCCATAAAAAAGCCCGCACCGTTATTGCCGCATATGATAGCGTGATGGTCGTGCACCCATTGGTAATTCAATCACATTGGAATGGGTTTTCATGTGTTATTTCAGGGCGTTTTTCATTTATTTTTTATTTACGTTCAAGGTAAATGCAGTTTACAACTGTAACGTTGGTTTGGATGGAGATTGGATGGTATTTTTTTGGTTTATGGAGGGCAAGAATGCAAGAAGGAATTGGGATTTCTGGAAACAGGTTTTTGAAGTTTTCATTAGTTGGTTCTTGGGCTTTTCAATTCAAACCGTTGTTTCTTTAATGTTTGTTATCTTTTGTACCAATTTTATTTGAGTTTCTGGATTTTAGGTTTGAAATCTTTGTCTTCATCATGAACTACAGTATCATACATCATCAGCATTGCTTGCTATATGATAGATTACACCAAAGAAACTAAAAAGGATGATTTTACATTTGGGAAACTTTCTGCAAGTTTATTGATCTTCAGTAAGAAAACTAGACTCATCAGGAGATTCCAAAACTTCAACTTGGTAAATCTAGACTTCTTGAAGAACTAGGTGATTGATTCTGATTGGAAATGATTGGAAATTGGAAATCAAAATGAAGCAAAAGTCTGGTATTAATTGTCTTCAAACAACGAGTCTTTCAATTTGAGGAATTCGCTCTTCTTTGGGGACTTTCTGGAGGCAATAACAACTTTTGGATGAATCTATATCAACAACTCTCAAATGATCATAGTCTTCATGGAGTTCTGATGATAATATCACTTCCAAATCATTGTAATGACTCTTAGAACAACGTGGAAGATTTGGTCTGTTAAATGGAGTCTTCCTACTTCTTCAATTCTTCAAAATCTCCCAGAAGTTCATCTTTAAACTCGTGAGATTGAATATCCAACAAGGAGAACTGTTCAAAATGCCTCTTTGTTTCTGCAATTTGACTGGGAACAATCTGTTTAGATGAATCTGGGAAGCTAATTCAATCCAACAATCTTCACAAATCACTCTGAAGCTGTTCATCAACTCTGGGAAGTCTTGCAGAAGGTAAAACTCTTTTGGAAGCTAAGAAACAACAATTTCCAAAGGACCAATCTGTTCATTTTCTTCTCTTTCATCTTTGACATTGATCATCTTCCAACTTCAAAATGTTTGAAGCACACTGCTTTCTTGAAGTTCTTGCAGTCTCATATCAGTCTGACTTGTATTCTACATTACAACCAGCAAGTCTGCACTACAGACACTTCATTCTACACCTGTTTTCTCATCAAAATATCACTCTGTAGTTCTTCCTCTGTCATCTCAACTCTTCAACTCATCTCATCAACAATGACTCCTACTTTATACATCTTCGAGAAGCTTCCACGCTTCAAAATCATCTGAATTAGCATTCAATCAACAGGATCCAAATTTAATCTGAATCAGACTATAGCAATGAGCAGCTGGTTCGTAGTATACATCGCTGTTGTCGACGAGTTGCGCTGTAGACTAACGACTACATAGCGAGTGGTTAGTGCTAGCGTGGGGACCGAGTGCATGTCTCGCGCTTCTCAGTTTACCTTTGTCTCTTCGTTGGTTACGATCGCAAAGCCAGCAATTTTCAGTGCGCGACCTCGTGGTCGACGTTTGCGTCTTCATCGACAACATTCTCGGTGATTTTCAGTGCTACTACAACTTCATCTTCAATGCGCCTATCAAATAGTGTGTAGTGTGTATTTGGCCATCGAATTCATCGAAGTTGATGAGTAGCTTCTTGCAAGGTGTGACTCCATTGAAAACCAACCGTTGTTGGGGTGCTTCTACCTGTTTCCTCCGAGTCTAGACATTCAACGAGACGAAGAGAGGAAGAAGTCGAAGTCAACGGTCAAAAAAAGAAGTTATAAGTCGTTTGATATAATTTCTCCCTTTTCTATACAATTTGAGTTCAGTTTTGTGCACGTTTTAAGTTTCGACTCACTGTATCTTGGATTATTTGGTTTTCGTCCACGAATTACAATATTTCTTCGTGGAATCGTCCACTGGGGAAATTATCGTCGAATATTTAAGGTTGGTGAGTTTCCGTATTGTTTTTTCTTTCGTTCAAGTGCTCTATTGAGGGTTCTTTGTTCGTGAGCTCGATGGGAAATTAAATAAAGTTCTTGTATAAATATTTAAACCGTCAAATTGTCACTTCTTGCATTTTTTATTGATGGTTTTTGTTAGTGTCTGTAGATATCCCATGAAATTTCTTATTGATCACAATTTCTTTAGAGAAAAAAACAATTTCAAATAATTCAACCAATGTTTTCCAAAGAGGAGTAAATAATTAGCAATTTTAATAAGATTTGATTTGAATTGAATTTGATTTATTGAGAAGTTGAGAATTTTGAGAACTATTATTTTTAAATATTGAATTGACAATGCTGTTAATTTAAAGACATAAGGAAACCTTTCTATTTCGTTATGATGTCATTTATTCCATCGAAATCTCGTATCGATTTCAATGTCAATAGCAAAAGTTCAAACAAATTGATTCTAACATGAAAATCAAGTCTGTGGTCTGATATTTCTACATTGAGATACATAAAATTTAACATTAACATGAATACTTTTGGTGTTGACCGATAAACAAATATTTTGTGATATCATTGAATATTCAATTCGTCCAAAATTACATTTATGAAATCCTACATTTATGTAATAATATTTGTATTTTTGTAGTTCATTCGGTGAAAATTTCCCAAATGTAATTTATTTTATCCAAATACATTTGGAAAATAATATCGTTATGAAACTGTAGCAAATTTATTTGATGTCATATTAAATTCTGTTTCATTGATATCAAAAATGAAAAAATAATGATAAAAACTTGAAATTGACACCAAATTCCATAAAATTGAATCTCAATTTGCATGATTTCAATGCAATGAAATTGATATCTTTAAATTATCGCCATGAAATTTTGTCTTGTAGCAATTTTTAAATTTCAAAAGAACCCAATAAAAAACAAATCGAAATGAAGCAGAATATCATGTAAACATATCATTTTTGCACGTAAATGCTGAATCAGATGAAAATTAGCAACGAGTTGTGTGCAACCTGCGCATAAAACTTGTTAACTTATTGTTGTAGTCAGCGAAAGCAGTGCAACAATAAACTGGCCAATATATCAACGACGAAATGCCCATTGTTAATAAATGTTTATCACTATCACTGATTGACTTACTTATCGACGTCATTTCGCTGAGGCGATTGTTTGCTTTCGATGATTTTCTGCCTACAAATTTATTATTTTTTAGAATGTTCCAGAGTCTTGAATATTAGCTTGATGCATTGCTAATATCAAATTTGTTAAAACTCATACTGATTGTGAGACAAACGCCATGAAATGAGTACATTCTTAGATAACTTCTTGGAAACTGATGCTTTCAACAATGAGCCCATGAAATTTAAATTTGGTAGAAGTTCAAGTGCTTTTACGAGCTCTTAATCTATTTTTAGTATGAGTGTACATTTTGTGTTTTGTGGTCTTGATGTTTATGATGAGGTGAATTTCTCCACTCTGTTTTTCCAAGATTATCCAAAGGCGTTATAATTGTGTAAAGTGTAAACAAAGAAATTCCATTCTTGTTAGTTATCTGGATTCTTGTAAACTTCTTAATGTCGTCCATTTATTTCCTTCGAGTTGTTGGTTGATGTCTGACAAATATTTTGAAAACAAAATCTTGATTGATATTGATCCTTTTTTTCAAATGTCATCTTTTTTACCAAAACTACAAATTCCAAAGACGTTTTTGAAACATCTAAATTCATTATTTATTTGAAAACTATATTCTCTCAAAAATTAAGTGATTATATAATTTTGTTTACATCTAATTACCTTCAAAAATTAATATTCTAATTTAATGTTTAT
This sequence comes from Aleochara sp. GC000083, assembly GCA_030264555.1. Classification (NCBI taxonomy): domain Eukaryota; kingdom Metazoa; phylum Arthropoda; class Insecta; order Coleoptera; family Staphylinidae; genus Aleochara; species Aleochara sp. GC000083. Next base: position 12,247 of record JARJDZ010005556.1, on the reverse strand, counting down.
TTCATAAGTAATAAACAAAGAACAAAAAATAATTTGAATGCTTGGTTGCTTATAAAAATTACCTCGAGGAATAAAACGATGGAATCTTCATACATGTTCATAACAAATGAAATCACTTCCAGTTAGATTCATATTAATGCGACGAATGAATCTGCAAAAAACAAAAAAAAATTGTATTTGTGTTCTGTTATTGCTTTGGTTGTCATCTGTCGTTTGCAGTTTGCTTGCTTGAATAAGTCCCAACATTTTCCCGGTATTCATGTTTGCATTCATTTAAATCCATATTATTCAGCAGAACATACGCGTTTATTTGCTGCTTTTGTTCAAATGTTAATGCGCCCGTTCCGAATGTGTATAATACAACAATTAGTAATTAAATGAGTCATCCGGCTTCCCTATGGATATAAAAAATAATGTCTGCATGCATTTCGAACATTGTTTGTTCCATATTCAGGTAGAATCTCAATTATATCAATAAAATTTTATTCAATGTGAGATTGCAAAAAAGTAAATTTAGAAATTTATATACTTTCATTGATTAGTTTTTGCATATGTATTTAATTAACAATTATATTTTTTGCCACATTTTCTGATAATTGATAATTTCAGAATCTGAAAAAATGAAATTAAAAAATTTGTTTGGAAATTTGAAAATTTATTTCCTTGTTATTTCTTTTCTGAAATTATTTCTCAATGTAAATTTCATTTGTGGTTTTATTTCTGGATGATTTGTGACATCTGTTCTGAGGACATAATTCATAATTCAAATCTTTATTAGTATTTCATTCAGAGGTCAGAGTTTCCCGATCTAAATTTAGGTTACTCCTGTCACAGATAATTATTTCACATGGCTAAAAATGCCCCCAAAATTGCGAAATGGTTAAATATTTATCAATGATAACGAATCAGAAGTTAGCTATTCAAACCTGGGATAGATAATCTATGAATTATTTGATTCCTCTAAAAGCTTCCTGTTATCAGTGATTTGTGTAAACGAAAGGGGAAACTCAAAATTTAACTGAAAAGTTTTATTTTTGGGAGTTTTCATTTGAACAAAAATATATGATAGAAAAGTTTTTGAATTTCCATTCTAAAAAAATTCATTTGTCCAATCAAATTTATATCTTTAAAACATATGAAATTCAATGAGAAAAAATTCAAAATTTTTGCAATTACTCCATAAATTCGTTGCAAATTTCTTTGGTTTACAATTTTTGTTTTTATTACTAATTACATTGGTATTTCTTTGAAGCAATACTAACATTAGTTGACAATAATACTTTGGACTATAAACTAATTATTTAATTGAATGCAATAATATTTACATTCATTGGTACGTAACAATTCTATGAATTGTTTGACACATTTGTTACCATCACGTGTTATAAATAACTAATAAAAATTAATATTTATTGCAATTCAATTTATGTAAGATAATTTTCAGTTAATTCTTTAAAGTTATCTCTGAATAGTTTCTGTCATAGGAAGAAAATTAATTATAAATAATTTCTTATTGTTAGTCACGTTTGAAAGTAATTTCTTTGAGCAATGCTTTCAGAAAATTATTCTTAACCTTCCAATTTGTTAAACATTTAGGTGTGACTCTATGTATAGTGAAATTGAGTGAAAGACTGAGATGATTGCCAATTATCATTATCCATTTAAGCATTTTGTTTAATTAAATTAGAAAGGTCCTTTCATTCATTTTCACTCCTTTCATTTTCCTTTTTTTCTTACAAACTTTCTTTTTGACTTTTGACATCTTATAATTTTCTTTCTTCATCAAACTTTCAATATTTTTCTTGCTATACTCTTAAAAATAATATAATTTTTTATTAAATTGAAATATATATGAAATGTATATTATTATTATAGAAATAATAGGAGGAATAATTATTATCTATTTCTTAAACACCTGAAGTTACATTAAAATATAATTGTTGATTAGAAAATTCATTACTAAATTATTAGTTAATGAAAACTTGAAAGTTTAAGTATAAAAATTGTTCATATTTTATTTATAATGTTAGAATGTCATGGTAATCTTCACGTTTTGTTGTACATGTAATATAATGTAATTTATCAGGTTGAAAGGGTATTTTTGAACGGTCAAGGTTAATTAATTAAATGCGAGATCGCGTGCAATCTTCTATCTTTGTGACGGTTGTAAAGGTGTCACATGTCACATGCATTGTTATAACAATGCTATTACTTAATTAGATTAATCTTGTTTATGATTACTTGTCTTTTGTCTAAAATGTTCACTTTTACGAAGAATTCTCATACTCATTTTTCTTTTATAAACTTTAATTTTGCATTCTTCATAAAAACAATTTCTAATATTTTAATGCCATCTAACAGAAAAAATATGAATTAATTTTTAATAATTTTTTTATAGAAATTTCTTCATGTAATTTTCACTTTCAAATTGAAGAAATTTAACATCAACAAAAATATTCAATAATCGAGAAATAAAATGACAGAATCATTGCAAAACTTTGTTGCTAATTATCAATTACGTTTTACAAACATAAAATTAATTTTATTATTATTTACTGCGTTTCTAGTAGCAATTTGCAAAATCGTCAAAATTATCCATCACTATCGTTATTGTTTTTGCAAGCAATCTGTAATCCATATTGCAAATTTGCAAATCCTTAGCAGATTCGATTTTAGTATGTATTGGCACTAACTGTCATTATTATTAATTTTCTACCAATGTATACATATATCGTACATACTCAACTTGTATCTGTTCGAAATAACAGTAACTTATTTGATTGCCAAGTGTTCATCATCAGACACCTAACGGTTTGCATTTTTTGTTGTTTTGATTAGCAAATGGCGAGTTTACAAAACGAAACAGTCGTTATTTCGTTTAGCACTTGCTTTTAATTATTAATTACTTGCTGAACACGTGATACTGATCTGTGAATTAGTTTGATTAACTTTAATTACGATTCTGTCAGAGATTAATTTTTGTTTTCTTTTTTTTTGTTTCAGGTAGGATTCTTTGGATTTTATCATCGAAATGTAAGTTCATTTATTGTTGAAGTTTATTGCGAAAATTTTATGAATCCAATGGGTAAAGTCTAAAAAAAAAATAATTGAAAATAAAAAAAATTAAATTCGATTAAGAAATGTATCAAAAAGTTTTCATTTGATTTTTTGATAAATGTTGAATTAATTGATTGATATTTTATCGATTCATTAACAAGTCAACTACATAATTAATTTTTTCGTCCTTTTTTCCTGGAAAACTCGAATATTACGAAAACGAAAAAAGTCTAGAACTTGTCGTTGAAACATGTCACGAAAACCAGTAAGACCATTTGAAACTTCTCTAATGAAGCATGTCGCAGTTCAACGACATTACCTTCTTCTTCTTCGTCTTCTTCTTCTGAAGTCCTTTAATAACAACCTGACTGACGATTATTGATATTTCCCCTTCGAAAGCCTTCGACGCTTCGTTTCGTTTCATTCCACTTTGGTGACTTTAGTATTTAGTACCTAGTGCGCTCTAACATCAACATCGAGTACACTACACAGCTCATCGTTCATTTCCACCTATGATTACGATGATGTGCGTACAGTAATACGATTACACTGCTAGGAAATTATTTAAATGGATTACGAACGTCTGACGCCATTCATTTACTAATTGAATTACTCTTGCATTAGTCTTCAGGTGCATTCTATTGTTTATGGTTCAAGTTTTTTTGGTGGGATTCGTATTTAGTTGTCCACAAGTTCAATTGCATTTTGTGCTTTATAAAAAGTTCAGTATATTTTACAAGTTGGGATTGATTAATTTTTTTTTGAGTTTGAAAATTATTTACATTTGACATTTTTGCAATTTTTGATGAAACCCGCTAAGATATCAAAATAATTTTTTGTTTCTTTTATAGACTATTAAATGGCTTTTAAAATTATTTATTATATCATTTGATTATCATTTTGCAAATGGGAAATATTACTCTCCAAAGTGATGACACATTTCAATTCAATTTTTTTGTTTTATTTTGCCATTTCAATAATATCTTTTAAAGTATAAGAATGATTAAATTTATGTTAGCATATTTGAAAAGATAATTAAATTCACTTTGAGAAAATACAAGGATATCAAAGATATCGTTTTTTGTAAAATTTATAGGATAGTTTTTATGAGGCATGTAATTCGCACGATTTTCAATGTTTAATGGTTCACTTTTTGGTTAATATTTTTAAAAGTATTGACTTTATCGAATCAAATTTTGGCAATTTTGAAAGCCAATTTGATTATCTTTTAAATGATACATAGTATCAGTTGATTGTAAAATAATATCAACTCGTTTTTTAACTTTGAACTTAATATTTCATATTCAAATTTTAGACATTTGTTATCAAAAAAGTTTTTACATTTTGGTTTATATTTTCTGAACTTTTGAATCAATCAACCTATATCAATAGATAATTAAATAATCTTTCGATTGATGTATGTATTAATGATTTTTACCAAAAAGAACAGCAATTTTTCTATCTTGAAAGTCAATTATTTATGAAACATGTGGTTAAAGTTTCTTTAATTGTATTTTTTTACATTTTGTCTTATATTTTTAAAACTATAAATTCAATCTGCTCAGATAAAATTTATTTTTATAGTTGAATGAATGATCTTTAAAATTATCCTAAAAGTTCAATAAGTTTATGGTCTAAAAACCGAATTGAAAATCTCAATTTTCAAACAATTTTTTTGGTAACTAAATCGACATTAATGTTATCAAATTACCGAACAAAAAACATTATTACAGTTATTTTACAACAATTTTATGTCATCCAGTTAGAGCTCAATTATCTCTAATCAAGTTTAAACTTAATTCATTCAAACTCAGTTGAAAAAAAAAAACATAATTTAGCATATTTTGCTTCTGCTTCCAACTATGAGCATTTAGTGCAAATAAAATTAAATAACGACCTGAAAAATACGTCTAGGTAGTTTATACTTTACGAGATTACATACATACATAGTTTATTAGTCTCATCTTGTGAGACTATTGAGTTTCTCCCTGGTTAATTTGCCACTTTGTTTTACAACTTCATAACTTTTAATGTCAGCCATAAATCATAACTACTAGGAAATTTGATGAGCTGTTTCTTGCACTCGTATTCGACATATTTATACGAGAGGAGTCATTTATCTAAACTGCAACTGAACGTTAATTAACTGGGAATTGGAATCAGGGACTTTAATTATCTTTGCAAATTTGCAAAATATAGGGTTTTAAAATAATGGTATGACTATTAAAATAGTTGAATTTCAAAAAGTTTTGAGTTCAGATAACTAAAGTAATTTATTTAAAAAAGGAAAATTTATAATTTGATATAATATTCCAAAAGAGTAATTTCAAATCAGTCACTTTCATTATTCGTGACTATTTGACTAAATATTTTTGTAACCATAAAAATGAACTTCTGTTTTTATGGCAAAAAAGAAAATACATAAAGCAACAAATTTCCCCATTGTTTAGTCTAACAACTTGATTTTGAACCAAACAAGGCAGAAAAACGTCAACAACATCATTCATTTGTCTGTTTTTATCATTTGAAAGCGACTTTCACAATTTTCAATTGCAATTTTCTCCCAAGCTCTCACAATTTGCGCATTTCTCTAATAAATTCAAATACGAATATTTGTTCAAAAAGAAAAAAAAATAGCGGCACCATTTATGGCACTTTTGTTGTGTTTGCTGCATAAATTTAAGAAATCGAAGGATGAAGACATAAGTGAACATTTCAAAAGACATGATGATGATAATCGTGTGATAAAAACGTGGAATTTATGTGCCGAAAATCGTCAGCGACGAGATAATCGAAAATAGAAATGATAATGGATGGCAGTTTGCTGTCGAGATATTCACCATTCTCTGCATTTTCTTCGCTTGCGAATATTTAGTCTGCTAGTTTCTAGTATGAGTGCATAGTTGACTATGGAGTTGTTTCAATGACAATGACAATGATCGGAAATTTACGGCGGATGGAAGGAAATAATTTAGATACGCATCGGAATGTTTGCTTCATTTGCATTAGTGAATATAACAGTAAACAAATTCAGATTTTTTTTAAAGAAAAATTCAATTTGTTGATCTGACATACAAAAAAAGAAAAAAAAATGACTTGGAAATTTAAAGGTTGATAATTTATCACCCTGTATATGAAATAATTTTTCTTTTATCACTTTGATTTTGACTCATTAAAATTTAAAAATTCTTAAATTGGAGCAATATTTGTAAATTGTATCAAAATTTCTTTTGTAAATTTATATTAAATTTTAACAATTTTTCAACTATTAAAAAACAATTACAATTTGCAAAAAAGAATCTTCCAGATGGAAATTTAAAGATTGATAATTAATTTATCACCCTGTAAATGAAATAATTTTTCTTTTATCACTTTGATTTTGACCCATGAAAATTTAGAAATTCAAAATTGAAACAATATTTGTAAATTGTATCGTAATTTCTTTTGTAAATTGACTTCAAATTTTAACAACTTTAACTATTGAAAAAACAGTTACAATTTGCAAAAAAGAATCTTCATACGAATTCCAGATGGAAATTTCTTGGAAAATTCAATTTCCCCCATCTTCGCCTTTATAATTAATGATTCAAGCACTAAATTGGTAAATTTACACGTCTGCAATCCACAAACGAACCAGTTTGAGGGCATTTCTCGACTGTTTGCTATAATTTCCACCCTCTACACTTTATTATGAAAAGCTGCACACATTGCACAATAGCATACATTACGTTCTGGAGGATGGTAACAATGTTAGCCCCATCGAGGGAGGCAACGACTGGAAGAAAGGAACATTTCCATGTATCCCTGTATCCATGTATTCCTTCTTTACTCCCTGGTTCTCTTGAGATAATGGCGAATTGTGAAAATGCCTCAAACACACACACACAGATACATACAAAGGAAGAGGGAAGCTCTCGCCATGTTGAGGGTTACATTGAATGGTGGTAGGAACAGGATAAAGGAGGACAAGCTGGAGGAAAATGAGGAAGGAGGAGGAAGAAAAGGGATGATGGTTGACTTTGATTTAGTGCAAATTGTTACATGTTCCTGGGTGATATGTGTGTGTATGTTGGTGGTATGTTTCAAGGTGGTTGTAGATGAGTTGTGAAATTGCTTTGTTTTTATGATAGTCTTCAGTCAGGATGCAAATTGTGCGTTTAATTTGTCGTTAAAGATGAAATTGGGAAGAAATGATAATGTGGAAATTCCAGAATATTGGATTTTTTCCAAGAGTTTTTCATGGGTCTTCTATTTTATTAAATTGTATCAAATATTATCAACTTATAGTTTCTTAAATTTTCTTTTAAATGATACAAAATTCATTATTATAGCTAACTAGGAAATTTGAAATTTTGATTGTTGAATTTAAAACTTGAATTTAATTTGAAATTTTCAAATTTCTCTTTCATTACTTCAGGAATTTTGTCCGAAAAAGTACATTTTATAGAAAATTAAATAATCTTTTAAAAAATGCATCATTTACTATAATTTCACAACAGGAAGTACAATTTGTTGATACTTAATGTTGAAAAATTGATTTTAGTCCTTGATGATTTCATAAACAACTTCAATCTTTTTCCCTTTTTTTGTAGTATTCCAATTGCAAAATTTATATTGGAATTTCATATATTTTATAGGCAAATTAATGCTCTTTCAATATATGTATAAATTCTGAAGATTGCTCAACCGGAAGTATAATATTTTTTGATTTAAAGTTGAAAAACTCATTTGATAAGTTCTCGTTTTCTGAAAACTTTCAATGTTTTTGGACAGTTCTTTCGCCTTTATTTTCTAAACTATTTCATCATTATCAACCAAAATTATGCATTTTATAAATAATTTAATGCCCTTTTAGATAATCTATATTTTGATACCATTCTTTGCTTGATAATAGACATTATTTATTTATAAAATGCACCAATGAAAAAGTATCTTTTAGAATCTAATCTTTCATTCAAAAACTGTAGAAATTTTTATAGAACAGGATATTTTCTGACCATCAATTAATATGAAACTCTTTGATGAATATTAATCATCCAATTTTAGACCAATTGAAATCTTTTTGGGCTATAAATGACCGATAACAAAATCGTCATGAATGAAACTTTATTCCTGGTCGTAAACGAAAAGTATAATACAAAAAATCGAAGCAATCATTCCCATCAAATAAATTTCGAATTCTGCCAATCGTCGTACAGTAGATAACGAATTCGCAAACTCGGCGAGCTCATCACCCTCAAAGAGTCAACAGGTTGCGCCTGGATGCTGAACTGTTTCTTCACCTCATCGCGTTTCCTTCCGATTCCTGGCGCCAACTTCAAACAACTCTTCAGAATCTTCGTCGCTGCATCCGGTACAGTGGTCTGGACGCTGGTGTTCGGCTGGACACCCATCTTCCTGTACGTGGTGATCATCTTCGGCTCGGTGATGGCATCCGAGCGCAGCGTGCGCACCATCACGTTCTTGTTGCAACGTGGTGGAGGCATCCTCATGGGGGACGCATCGTCCGTATCGACCATGAAGATAGTGGCCAGCATCGCCGCCCTCCGGCGCTTCACGTCCACGCTGGAGATGGAGTTGCGTATGGAGCGCTTCCTCGTCGACGACGTCTTCGTCGCGGGCGGTTGGCACATGGTGGGCAGCTGCTCCAGAGAGTGCCGACTCTTGCGCTGCTGCCGCCGAAGCAGGATCTTATCCTCGCGTCGCTTCGACTTCCTCTTCTTCGTCGCGTCCGCAGTGTTCAGCGCCTCCGTCGACGGCTTCAGCTCGAGGAGGAGACGCACATGGGCTCGCTTGTGCGTTGACTTCTTCGACATCTTCGTCGACGTGCTCGCCAGATGTGCACTCGCGCGATCCATGTCCTTCATGTGCGGGACATATTTTTTCGATGTGGTGTCAGATGATGACGTGAAATTTGGATGATACTTTTTGTTGGCATGGTAACTCAAAGTTGAACTAATTTCCCATACTAAAATTACCATCGTTATTAGTTGTCTATGATTATCATCATTCAAAACTGCAAGCAGCAACTTTTCCATTTTGCGGTTTCGCACACTTTTTCTTTTTTTTTCTTTTTTTTCTTCTTTTTTTTCTTTTTTCTTCTTTTTTTTTGGTTTAACATAAACGAGTTTGTTCGCAAAAAGCATCGACGCGATGCGTTTCAGCTCATGCGGCAAACGACATCATCATCAACGTAGCAGAAACAGAAACAATAAGAGCATCTCGAAGAGGATGACAAATTCGCAAAGCTTCCAGAAGATTTTGCGCGCGCAAATGATTTAACGGCTAATTATTCCACGACGTTTGCAGAAATCCGCGCCATGTCTGAAATTGTTTATTGTTTTTGAGTGAAAGTCCGTGCGACTTTTTTCATGCCTCTTATTCGATATTATCGTGCGATAGTTTCACGCGCTCCAATTGGGAAGAAAAAAGAAATTCTTTCATAAATGCATTGTTGTAAAAGATTGTTGCATTATGAACAATTTTTTCGTGTCTTGTGGTTTGTTATTGCTTCTTCTATTCGCTAATCATTGAAATATTTCAACGAGTCACCAAAAATTTTTGAATTTTGCGGTTTAAGAACATTTCTAATGTAATTTACCGGAGACTTTTTGAATTTCCGGTTGAACAATTTCAACATATTTTAATTACATTCTTGTCTATAACATTTACAACTTTGACTAAAATTTCAGTTGTTATTATGGAACAGGAACAAATGAAACAAATTCTTAATTAAATAAGTTTGGAATCAAAATTTTCCCATTTCTGGTTTGTAAATTGTTACAAATTTTAGATCATTTAAAAGGTTGTTAAATTGTTTATGAATGTTATCATTTCGAGAGAGATTGCTGAAATAGTTTAGAAAATACAAGTAAAAGAAAAATATTGATAATTTTCAAAAAACAATTGCATTTGAAATTTCTTTCTCTTGTATTTTCTAAACTATTTGATCATTGTCAACCAAAATGATGCATTTTATAAACAATTTGATGCCCTTTATGATGATGTATTTTTTGGTACAATTTATTAACTGACAATATGAAATTTTTATTGTTAAAGTTAAAAATTTGATTTAGAATTTTTTTGAAATATTTTTACTTTACTTTTCTATTATAAACAAAATTGCAATTTATTATACCGGAAATGATACTTGGAAACAAAAGTGTTTTCTCTTCCAATTAAAACATCCATCAATTATTCAGAAAGCCCAATTTATTCCAACCAAACGAAATCTTCAATTAAAGAAACAACAAACTCGTTGAGTTGCCATATGAAAAACATCTCTATTAATAAACCAAAGTAATAAATTAAGAGTGAAGAGGTGTGGTTGCTTTTCTTTTCAGAATCTCGATGCAGGCGTTTTGCCAGAAAACCATCCGAGAATCAGGATGGAAAACGAAAACAAGACTTGTTTGTTATTTGTCTGTTTAACGAACAGTTTAATGCGTTTATAATTGGTGAATCCACCCAATACTTAAACACTGGAACAAGAAGAAGAAGAAGACATAAGAAACGATGAAGGAAGGAAAACTTAAGATTTAGACCAAGAAACGGTATGAATTAATTATTCTTTTTGAAAGCGTTTAATTAAATGTTTTTTGATGACAAATTTCACATTCATTATTCTATCCAAAAATTTAAAAATTTATTCTTTAAAATAACATCTCTAAAATATAAATTTTCGTAGACATAACAAAAAAATTTTTGATTGAATAATAATATAACTGAAGATAATTATTAATTCCATGATGATTAATAATTATTTATTTACAGTTTGCACTGTTCTTGATGGTGTTATCGTGTACCAGTTTATAATGAGTAATTTTCTTCTCTGCAAAGTGCACTAAATGCAATTAGTTTGTATTATCGTTTAATATCTAAAGCAAACTTCTTGGTTTTACATGCATAATGAAGATATTGTTGATGTATACTTTAGTCTACATAGATTACATGAATACATGTACATGTTAGACTAATTTTGAATATTACCTCGTTCACTATTACCTAGTATCTAGTATGAGTGCATAGTGCACTAGTTAGTTCTTGTTGGTATCAGTTTTACCTAGAGATAATTACGATATAAACAGAACATTATTTTGAACAAACTTTCATCAGGAGATTACTTGAATGTTTAAAATTGCTTTCAGTTTTTCATTAAGTTGCAAATTATTTGTTTGTATCTGTAAAATTTAATTAGAAATTCAAATATCTTTATTTGGCTGTAAAAATTCAAATGGTAAATTTTTAACTAATTAATTTTCTGGGTCTGGATAATAGAAAAATTAGTTATCATGAAAAAATATGAACCAAAAATTAATATTTTTCATTCATTCACTTCATATTTTTAGATTGAAGAACTTTTTAATCGTTTTTCAGTAATTATTTAATTTCATTATCATTAATCGATAATCATGACTGATAATTTCAATCTTAACGATTGATCTTTAGATCCATTATTCACCAATAAAGTTCAATCAAGAAATTCTCATTTTTAATTGGAAATATTAAAAACAAAGCAACTACAAAAACATTAAGTTGCAAATTATTTGTTTGTATCAGTAAAATTTAATTAGAAGCTCAATTATCTTTAATTTTTGAGTAAATATTAAAATTCTAATGGATAGTAGAAAAATTAGTTATCACAAAAAATATGAACCAAAAATTAATATTTTTCATTTTAATCGTTCTTCAGTAATAATTTAATTTCATTATCATTAATCAATAATTATGATTAATTATTTCAATCTTAATGATTGTTCTTTGGAAATTCTTGATCCAAATAATCGTCAATAGAGTTGAACCAAAAAATCACATACATTCTTAATTGAAAAATATTATTAAAAATTAAAAACAAAAATTTCAGTATTTTATGAATTTTTTACTAGAAATTTCTCTAATTTTATTTAACATTTGATTATCTCACGATTGATAATTTCAACTGCATTTTCAACTCTTCAAGAATCTTCTTCAGCAAATTCTCATCAGTTTCCTCATCGCTCGAAGATATTTTCATCTCGCTAAAGAAAACCGCAAATACGCTTATGCAAATTTCGCATATTATTCCTTCCTTCATTTTTTTCTGCAATATTTTCAACACTCTTGGCAGCAAGCTTTCTGCAAGCAACTTAACGAGCGTAACTAAACACCTCGAGTCTTTTCCAGTCTTTCTCATTCAACCAACAAACCAGCA